>MU090095.1:0-45770 GCA_014858505.1 Corymbia citriodora subsp. variegata
GAGGAGCCCCTCGTCGGCTGCGGGCGAGGGCCGACCTCACGGATGGCCGCGAGGTGGCCTCCTCATGGCGAGAGACGGCCTCGCCCGTCCCTCGCCCAGCCCTCTGTGGGCGTCGCCGGTGGCCGACGAGGGCCGACCTCGCCAGATCTAGCGAGGTCGCCCTCGCCCGCGACCGACAAGGAGCTCCTCGCCCATGGCCGACGAGGGCCGACCTCGCCCGCGGCCGACGAGGGGCTCCTCGCCCTCGTCCACGGCCGACGAGGGCTGCCTCGCCCTCGTCCGTGGCCGACGAGGGTCGACCTCGCGGATGGCCGCGAGGCGGCCTCCTCAGGGCGAGAGACGGCCTCGCCCGTCCCTCGCCTGAGGCCGGCGAGGGTGGCCCTTGCCGGATCGGGCGAGGGCGACCCTCGCCCAACCCTGTGTGGGCGTCGCCGGTGGCCGGCCGGCCACCGGCGATGATGAAGAAGATGAAACAGAAGGAAAAAAGAAGAAAAAAAAAAAAGTGAGAAATGACAAAAATGTCATTGTTCCGGTCACCGGAAAATCAGTTTTCGCTGGCCGGCGAGCTTAGGCCCTTAACTGAAACAAGGTTGGGCACTTTAGGCCCTTATTTGAAACCATGTCCACTTTGAGCCCTTTTTTGAGAAAACGAGGGCATTTCAGGCCCTTAATTGGAATTTTCCCTTGAATACATGAAAAATATGAAATATTAACAAAGTAAAAGTCTTAGTCATAAATTAGAAGTTTATATTAGTGGTTTAAAATTATTCACTTATCATTGGAGGAATACCATAGGATCATGTGAAGATATAGACCATAGATTCCAAGTCTTACTTATCTGAACTTACCGGTTGAAAGTTCTTTACTTTTTGGAATTTGAAACTTAATTTACATACCTTGGAACTTATTGGAACCAAATAGATTTCCACTGGTGCAATGCGATTCTATTAGATTTTACTTTGAAGCCATACTTACTCCTGAAAATATCACATTAAAACATAAGCAAAAGAATTGCACGCATAGTTACTACACCTTCTACTACTACCAAACTAATCCTATTTATGCTTGTTTTGTTGAAGTTCTTGTTGCCGTCAAGCCGGTTGAGTTCTTAAGGCTTGTTTGTTAACTAGCTAAATAGTATTTGATTATGCTCTTTCGTTCTCGAGAATAAATTTGGCAAATAATCTGTTTAGTAAAATTTTTGTTCTTGGAAAAATATTTGGAATAGAATCAAGAATCAAAATATAATTGCTTCTTTATATTTGGGAACAATTCTAGAATTAAGACCAAATTTTTTTCATTTCTCTTTCTCTTCTCTTTCCTTTCATTTTCTTCTTCTTCCTTATGGCTGGTTGTCAACCTTGGCCATGATCGACGATCGGCCAAATGAGGGTTGATGTCCTCGTCGGCCTTCGGCGACATAGAGCCTCGCTGACCTATTGTTAGGTCGGCATTGCCAGCCAAGCAGATGTTGACCTAGTGGTGGGTCGGTGAGCCTCGTTGATGGCTGGGCAAGGCTGACCTCGCCTAGCTCATGGGCAGGCTCATGGGCTAAGCCTCATTTTGGCTTGGCATCACCTGGGGCTGGCGATGCTCTAGTGAGGGTGCTGGCCCTCGTTTGGCTAGTCGTCGATTGCTAGCAACTTAGGGAAAAAGAAGACGAAAAAGGAAAAAGAGAAGAAAAAAAAAGAGAAAAATGTATTTAAATCATTACAAAATTGAAATAAAATATTTTGGACTAAAAATTTTAAGGTTTTACCAGACGCATTTCTATTATAAGAATAATAATTTTGGACAATTACTATATACCTTCAAATGTTCAGAAATTAGGGAAAATTCCAAAAAATGGCCCAAAGTGAATCTTGTTTTAAATAAAGGCATGAAGTGCCATCACTTTCTCAAATAATGGCTTAAAGTTGTTTTTGCTTCAAATAAAGGCCTAACTTTCTGATGATGAAGGGTATTTTCATCATTTATCATTTTCCTTTTTTTTTTATGGCTTTTCTTCTTCCTCTTCATTGGTGGCTGGCCGGCCACCAGCAACAGCCATAGACGACTGGGTGAGGGGTGGCTTTGCCTAGGGAGGCCACCCCTCGCGGCCAATCGCGAGGCTGGCAAGGGTCGGCCTCACCTGGGGTCGACGAGGGCTCGATGACCCTCGTTGGCCGCTAGCGAGGGTTGGCCTTGTCCACGCCTCCTTGCCTTGCCTGCCCAGGCACAGGTGAGGCCGACCCTCGCCAGATCTGGCAAGGGGGGCCTCGCTCGCGGCCGGCGAGGGGGGGCTTGCCCGTGGTTAGTGAGGGGGGGCCTCGCTCGCGGCCGGCGAGGGGGGGCTTGCCCGTGGTTAGTGAGGGCGACCCTCGCCTAGCCGTCTGTGGGTGTCGTCGGTGGTTGGTCGGCCATCGACGACAAGGAAGAAGAAGAACTAGAAAAAAGAGAAGAAAAGGGAAAGAAAAAAGAAAGAAGAAGAAGATTTGGTTGGAAAATTTAGGTGATTGGCAACCGACAATCAACGACTGGCAATGCCTTTATTTGAAATAATCATGATTATTTTAAGCTCTCATTTGAAATAACCAAGGTTATTTAAGGTCTTCACTTAAAATAAAGTTTACTTTAGGTCCTTATTTGAGAAAATGAGAAGACTTGAGGTCATGTTTTGGAATTTTCTCCTAAAATTATTATCAAGAGCAGAATAAAAAAAATCATTTATAAGTGAAAATTATTTCCCAACACATAAGTTTTACCGTGCACTCTTATCATCCACTTATATATTTCCAGCCCACGTGCACTTCCTGATCACTACAGACCTCAATTCCAATTGAAGCCAGATTCACCGCCCGACTATAAAGTAGCCATCTCGGCCGCCGCAGGGGAACACGCTTGAGGAAGTGATGGTTATATCGACGGTACTGAATTTCATATACCCACCGCCTCCGTCGGTGTTCACGACGGCCATGTCGGTGATAACTGCGGCCTCGCAGGCGAACGCGGGCTTGTCGGAGGTGCGAGGAGTTCACCTACAGTACTCCAAGTTCGCCCTCGCTTCCCACAAGAAGGTCCCGAGCAGGACCGGGATGTTGCTTTTCTACTCGCCGGCTTTCCTCGCGGGCCTCGCTTCCTTCTCGATCTTCCCCGACGGGGGCCTCAGGTTCCTGATCCTGCGATCCGCCATCTCCCTCCATTTCTTCAAGAGAATCCTCGAGGTAATGCTAAAACCATACCGTTTCTTTGGTTTTTGCATTCTAGAGGGATATTCGCTGAGCATACAGGTGCCTTGAGGCACTCTTCACGGATATGAAACCCTTCCATCTTAAAAATACGTTAGCACTAGGGAGTCATGAGATGTGCGGAATCCGATCCTCATGTTCTCGTTCGAAATTGGAAGACATGGAAATGTTTTTTCAGTCTGCAGTCTGCAGCTTTGATTCCAATTCGAAAACCCTTTTCGAAGTGTTGCAAAATGCATTTCTAGGATGACTCTTTTCAGTTCTCGAATGAAAATGAAGCGGGGAATCCGGCTGAGCCGAACCCGAAACTAGGCTTCTGTTTCGCTCGTATAACTTCCCGAGCAAATTCATTTCAACCGAGGGACATTTTTTCAGGTCTTGCTCGTTCACAAGTTTAGTGGAGGAATGGGCGTGGACTCCACGGTGGTCATCTCTCTCAGTTACTTCCTCTCCACCGTGACATTGATCTACTCGCAGCACCTGTCCCGGGGTTTGCCTGAGCCCCTGGTCGACCTGCTCTATCCGGGAATGGCGCTATTCCTGATCGGGATGGCCGGCAACTTTTACCACCATATCCTCCTCTCCAGACTCAGGCAAGGGGGCGACAGAGAGTACAAGATCCCCAAGGGTGGTCTGTTCGGCCGGGTCATTTGCCCACACTACTTCTTTGAGGCCATAGAATTTGTGGGGATTTCGTTCATTTCCCAGACGGTTTATTCTTGCTCCTGGTCTCTGGGAGTACTTCTCTACTTCTTGGGCAGGAGTCATGCCACCAGGAGGTGGTACACTTCCAAGTTTGAGGATTTTCCTGAAGATGTCAAGGCTCTTATCCCATTCATTTTCTGAATTGGTGAGAAGTGGTAATTGGAAAGGAAACTGGTTCAATGGATTGATTTTTACAGAAAAGAGTCATATGCAGGTTTATACCTGACATTTTATTCGAGTAAGATTGACACATATGAATGTTCCATGCAGATATGACATCATGTACTTTATTAAGGATTTACTCAATTTCAGAATAAAAGCTTACTGGTGTGGTCCATTGGTTAAAACAAACAAACAAACAAATTACAAAGAAAAACAGGCTTTCGATTAATCTTTTTTGTCCTTTTATTTTTTTCGGTTGGCATTATGCAAGTAGAACGCAATTGAAACAATGGGAGAGGAAATTTATATGTGATACATGGATATAAAATCATATAAAATGGTCTCGTAGACTTTAAAATAGTTGTTAACTCTTTGATATCCATAGTCTAATTATCATATAAAATGGTCTGCTGCTCTTTTCAAGGTGTACTGAAATATCTGGGTGGGGTGGTACCATTGTAAACATCATTGGAAAGGAGTTTCAGTTCTATTCATTGTCAAATGCTTCCAGATCTTTTGTTTACATGAATTACTTACAGTGGCACGGGAAGATCTATTCCGGCCTTGGTTATCTATATTGATGGGGATTGAAGAAGACTGTGGGTTGTCTGTTTTATTGAGAAAGCAAATTTATGTGTCATCAAAGTTCACATTACATCCCTTTGGTGCTATTATTGTTCTTTAGTGATGTTGAACACGATGCATTTTATCCAGAAGTAGGTTCACGAAGTCAGATAGGCCTCAAGTCGACTGTCGACTCACAGGGAATGTTCTCGTCATCAACAGCATTATCTGTCGTTTTACATTACCATGACCACTAGCAAAATAGGGTGGTTTAGTGAAAAGGATAACGAAGCCTATGGCAAAATGAATTGGTCTTGCTCAAAGTCAACAAAACTCATTTTTATGGCCGTAGATTGGCCAAACGCAACAAAATTCATCGCGTTTGTCCAATATATGGCGACAAATTTGGTCCAAATTAAACTTTTCAGTTAAAAACTTATCGAAAGAAGATAATCAGAGAGTAAAATATTCATAGAGATGAGTCAAGGAAGACAACTTTTATCAAGACGGACACGAGATGCACGGGCACCAACATATATTCCTGCAAACTGAGAAGTGGCAATGGAGAAGAAGTTTATACTTTGATGTTCTCAACTACATTTGGCCAATGGTTGAATAGTCATAATATTAAAGTTAGGTAACAATAATTGTTTAATGATTTGTTAGATGATATTAATAAATAGCCCTTTTTTCTGGTAATTATTTGAGTACCTTCCTTTGCTGTCTAATCACTTCTACCAAGTATAAAGTAGATGAAGAAATAATTCATTGATGTTTCAGTCATCTTCCATAGGCAATTATAAAATCAGAAAAATTGTGACAAATAACTATACCCCACAACTTTAAGTCTATCATCACATTTAGTAGGTGGTAGGAGCATTTTAGTAAATGGGTGTAGAATTATATGGCTTATAGATTTGTCACATTTGGCATTACTAGTTGTCACTAGAATTATGTAGGAAGATGGATTTTTCTTCAATATAGAATATCGTATATCTTTGTATATCATTGCAATGGAAAAATAATAGAAATTTAAAGTGTTCTAATCTAGGTTGCGATGTAAAGTCAGGCATTTAAATCAAGGATTCAAGAGAGAGTCCAGCTAAGCTTCGGCTTATATTTTTGCTTCCAATACAAGAAGCTATTCATGATTATGTATTGTGACATCAGTGGTGCTATTCGAGTACTTCATGGGAAGAGGAACATTTTCAAGAGGTTGGAGTGGGAATGATATAATTTTTAATATGGGTTTTAACTCTTATGCTTTATAAGGAGGTACAACAAAAGTTTAAAAGTGAGAGTCAGAGTAGAAGTAGAGTAGGACCGACAAAAAATGAAATTAGACCATACGAGTATTTATGACATGCATGAGAGTGAAAGCAAAATAACGGCATTTTCTCCATATGGAAACCTCAGATGTGGGCATGAAAAGGGAAGCCTAGGACATAGTGGCCGAGTCAAACAGCTTTTTCTTGGGTTTCTACGACGGCAGGCTGTCCTATTCATGCTTGTTTTATTGTAGTTGACTTCTTGTTGTTGCTGTTTTGGTTGAGTCGTCATTGTCGTTGCCACCGGGGTTTGTTTTCGTGGTGGTAGTTGGTGGGGGTGGCCGAGTTCTTATAATTCAGCTCACTTCTAATTCCTGTTCCATCACATGCCGCAATTCCAACCAGAATCACCACCCAATTATCAAAGAGTCATCATCTCAGCTGCAGAAAAACACACTAGAGACGGGATGGTAACATCGACCATACTGAATTTCATATACCCACCGCCTCCGTCGGTGTTCATGACGGCTGCGTCAGTGATGATCGTGGCCTCGCTGGCCATTTTGGGCTTGTTGGAGGCGGGAGGAGTTCACCTGCAGAACTCCGAGTTCACCTTCACTCCCTACAAGAAAGTCCCGAGCAGGACTGTGATGTTGCTACTCTACTTGCCGGCTTTCCTCGCGGGCCTCGCTTCCTTCTTGATCTTCCCCGATGGGGACCTGAGGTCCCTTATCCTGCGGTCAGCGATCTCCCTCCATTTCTTCAAGAGAATTCTCGAGGTAAAGCTTGTTGGTAGTTTATTTGTAAAACAAACTGAAATGTGTCTTGTCTCACATTGAAAAGATATGAGTGCGCACGTGGACGAGATTTGGCACTAACCAATGATCATTCATTTTTATTTATTGAAAAATTCAGATTTATTTTTATAAAAATTAACCATAATGTTATATTGAAACAGTGCGATTGTTATGGTTATTTATTATTTATTTGTTTCGAATTTTTTATACGTATCTTTTCAAGATGACATTTGAAAATTATACTGGTTCAGTTTGCAATTTTCCTGAAGGGTTATATTGATTCATTTTGTAACTTCTTTTGAAAAGTTACATTTTGTTCGTTGTGTAACTTTTTTCGAAAAGGTGCCTATGTTTCTATATATATATATATGTCGGTTTTGAAAAAATCACGAATATAATTTTCGAGTCCTTTTTCGAAACTGTAGCCATTGTTTCCAATTGTTTTCTAAAGAGACCCTGAAGAAATACTAGGATTGCTGTTTAATATTCTCATTTGAGACTTTGTTGTATCTTGGAGGAAATTTGCCGGTGACCATTAGCAACTTTGTGGGGCAAATAAATCCTTAAAGAAAGTGATATCACGCCTCAAAGTCCGTTGCGATTGCTCTATTGATTTGAACACACATTGACTTTATTGTTCTACCCAAGTACGAAGACGATTTCCCCAATAATTTTAAGGATTTATTTTGCAACAATGGAGTCAGAATCAATCAAAGTCAAGTTTTGTTCGGCGCATATGTTTCGCTTTGCTGCCATGCAATTTTGCTCGAATCGCATCATTGGTGGGGGTGAAGGACATTATGCAAACTGAGGATGGCATTAAGGATAGTCTTCTGATGCCATTGACGGGAGTCCTAACTCCAAGAGAAGATGATGACGATTCGCAGATTCTGTTGGATCTCCTTCGCTTTGCGGCCGGGCAAAAGAATCATGGTGAAACTATACCGCACAAACGAAAGAGGAATATGCAGGGAACGGGTTATTTACCATGCCTGATTTGGAGCGCAATGCTGGTTCATCTACAACAACAGCGAGGGTCTTGCCAACATCAATTACAACATCTTGGGGCTTGTGTGGCCTTGGATTAAGACGCAAGAAGTCAGGTTTGCCCATTACATGATGCGGGCACCACATGCATGTGAGAGGTCCCGAGTTCGTCAACATGGACGAGTTCTTTCACTTGCCAATAGGTCTGTTCCTCGACGGCTTCCAGTCAGACGCCCACGATTAGGGGTGAGCGCGGTTCCCGGGTAGAACCGGGAACCGGAGAACCGAACCGGAGGGTCCGGTTCGGTTCCCGGTTCTAGGGAGACCGGTTCCGGTTCCCGGTTCCTCATTTCCCAGAACCGGCGGTTCCGGTTCCGGTTCCCGGTTCCTCATAGAACCGGAACCGGAACCGGAAGGGAAATAAAAAAAATGGAAAGCTTTGCATGCTTTCGCGTGAGCCCCGGCCCTTGTCATCCCTCCACTAAATTTCCTTTGCATGCTGCCATGTTTAGTTGGAAGCCTAGTCCCGATATAAGTTCGGTTCGAGTTGGAAACCCTTCGGTTTATTCATGCCCGCCAAGTGTTTGATGAAATGCCTTATAGAAAACCGAAGGGGGTTCATACTTTTAGTCGAAAACCGATCTGTTTTCATGCTCTTTTATCTATAGAATCACTATGTATTCATTCATATTCGAGGTTCCATGATGATTCGTATGAAAAACCCGTGTATCGTCGAATCGGTGAGGGTTTCGCAGCCACCGGAGTTTATGGCCGGTGGTGGCCGATGTCGACGGGGATGAGTGGCTGATAAAAGGGTGGTGTCTCGGTAAGGAGAGAGGAACCATGGGGTTTTCGGTTGGAGTCGAAGGTATTTCGGATAAAAAAAAAGAAGAAGAAGAAGAAAAGAAATAGAGGAAGAAGAAGAAACGCGGGTGAGGGACGTCGGGAGGTTGAAGACGCTNTCCTTAAAGAAAGTGATATCACGCCTCAAAGTCCGTTGCGATTGCTCTATTGATTTGAACACACATTGACTTTATTGTTCTACCCAAGTACGAAGACGATTTCCCCAATAATTTTAAGGATTTATTTTGCAACAATGGAGTCAGAATCAATCAAAGTCAAGTTTTGTTCGGCGCATATGTTTCGCTTTGCTGCCATGCAATTTTGCTCGAATCGCATCATTGGTGGGGGTGAAGGACATTATGCAAACTGAGGATGGCATTAAGGATAGTCTTCTGATGCCATTGACGGGAGTCCTAACTCCAAGAGAAGATGATGACGATTCGCAGATTCTGTTGGATCTCCTTCGCTTTGCGGCCGGGCAAAAGAATCATGGTGAAACTATACCGCACAAACGAAAGAGGAATATGCAGGGAACGGGTTATTTACCATGCCTGATTTGGAGCGCAATGCTGGTTCATCTACAACAACAGCGAGGGTCTTGCCAACATCAATTACAACATCTTGGGGCTTGTGTGGCCTTGGATTAAGACGCAAGGAGTCAGGTTTGCCCATTACATGATGCGGGCACCACATGCATGTGAGAGGTCCCGAGTTCGTCAACATGGACGAGTTCTTTCACTTGCCAATAGGTCTGTTCCTCGACGGCTTCCAGTCAGACGCCCACGATCATCGCTTGTCGCTGTTGACCATAGTTTTGAAAGAGCACAGATCATGCTTTGTTTGGCTCCGCTTCACGGCCGAGAGCCTGAAGCAACTGGATCTCAATCAAGACCTTTGTTCGTTGGCCATAAATGCAATCATCAATGATAACCAAAGCTTTTGTCACCTATTCAATTGCCAATCTATTAACAAGGTAATATTTACTACACTGGCACACTTTGTTTTAATGAGAAGAGTAAATGGAATAGCATGTTTTAGATTGGAATTGATTCGGTTCTATTTGAGATTGTGTTAGGCATACTTTTTCCAGAATATTGTTTCACTTTTCTGTGAGTGCTGGATTAATTCTTGGATATGCAAAATGTAAAAGTTAAATTAGGTGGAGATTATTTGTACATAACCTCTTCGTATGTTCATAAGGCATCACAATGCAGTCAGAACTATTGGATTAGCCTTCATTAGGTTGACTTTTTGTGATGACCCTCAACTGACTGAGAGGTTGCTCGTGCTAATTGAAACAAGTTTCTCTAGGTTAATTTCCTGTGTTATTTGAGCATGAGTTCGTTTTATAGACATAAATGTTACCACTTGTGACCAAGAGGGTCATGGGGATGAGTCATGGAAACATTCTTGTAGTAATGCATTGGAGAGGTTGCATGTGATAAAATGTTTCCCTATTGTTGCAAAAGGGGAGTCTCATGCAACGAGTCACCCTCTTTGAATGTGCTGGAAGTGGGGCATGTACACACTATTGGGAATACCATGCCTGCATTCCACCGCTTGAAAGAGTGATTCTTCCTTGGGAAGTGATCAATGTTGTTTCTATTGGTGTCTCTCAATAGAACATTAAGTTTTGGGAATCTCGTTGTTAATTCCGGTTGTATGGAGGGGTCTCCTTGGCTGTGCGGGTCATTTGGAAAATGCTCATAATTTGATTAAGATTTGTTGGATTCTTGATTGTTAACTTATCCTTGACTGGAATTTTTGGAACCAATATGACTTGAGTCAATAGACTTAGAAGTATCTAACTTTCATTTTTTAAATGAAAGATTTGGGTAAAATAGATATTTTCTGGACATTAAAGTTAAAAAGATAGTGGGGGTTATTCTTTGAGCCAAAGTGATTATATGGAAAAGATGTTGAATACATTTCAATATCTTAGGTTTCAATGAAATAAGTAATCCATTTGATTCATGGTAAAGGGTCCTTAGTGTGAATGCTATAGAGAATGTATGCGATGCACTATATTGACCTGATATTGCTTATTCTACATGTAAATTGAGTAAATCTATTTGTAATCCAATTATAGAACATTTGAAGACTATTACCTGAATTTTAGTTATTTTAGTAAATCAAAAATTTGGGTGTGTTCTATATTAATTATACGATTGTATTATGAGAATACATCGATACTAATTGGATTATAATTGTGAGAGATAAACAATCCAATTTTGGGTGGATTTTCACGTTATGTGAATGTATTGTTTCTTGGATGAGCAAGAAACAAATGTGCCTAACTCACTTAACTATGGAATTTGAATAATTGCTTTAAAAGCAATTGAGAAAGAGGCTGAATGGATTATGAATTTGTTGTTAAAAAAAAAAAAACAAATTAGGGCCTAGTCCTATGCCTCCTATTTCTATTCATTGTGATAGTCAGGTTACTTTGGCATGAGCCTATAACACCACCTATAATGGTAAGTCTAGACAAATTAACCTAAAGCATGAGTATGTGAGACAATTGATTAAATATGGTACCATAACAATTGTTTACGTGAGGTCAATCAAGAATTTGGCCAATCCTTTTATGAAGGCTTTACCAAAAGATGTGGTAAAGATGACCTCACAAGAAACAGGGCCGAAACCCTTTAAATAAAATTACCAGTAATGGTGGGTTAGAACATCACTAGTTACAAAGTTTAATGGGTAAGAACAAGCTACTGAATGTGATTGTTTGATACTGACGTAGCCCTAATATGAGAAGTCAGTATCGTCTATTACGTTTTGCAGGTTGAATTGAATTCTTAATGAAGTATTGTACAATTTTGTAATGTGTTAACAATAACAGAAACACATAATAAATACTTCACCTATATGAGCTTAGAAATGGTGCCGCTTCTTACGAAAGTGAGGGGTTGCTTTCTAGAGAGCTCATGAAATAGGATCAAGCACATGGCCATAATAGTGCGGAGTAATATAGAACTTCTCGTTGAAACAAGAGATTATTATATGTGTGGTATGAGAAGTCAGTATCGTCCGTTACGTTTTGCAGGTTAAATTGAATTCTTAATGAAGTATTGTACAATTTTGTAATGTGTTAACAGTGATAGAAACACATAATAAATACTTTACCTATATGAGCTTAGAAGTGGTGCCGCTTCTTATGAAAGTCGGGTTGCTTTCTAGAGAGCTCATGAAACAGGATCAAGCATATGGCCATAATAGTGCGGAGTAATATAGAACTTCTCGTTGAAACAAGAGATTAGTATATGTGCGGTATGAGAAGTCAGTATCGTCTGTTACGTTTTGTAGGTTGAATTGAATTCTTAATGAAGTATTGTACAATTTTGTAATGTGTTAACAGTAACAGAAACACATAATAAATACTTCACCTATATGAGCTTAGAAGTAGGGGTGTCAAAAAGACCCGAGCCGACCCGACCCTAAACTTAGGGTATTTTCCGATACCGGCTCCATACTCGGACCCGACCCGAAAATACCCTAAATTTAGGGTTGGATCGGGTCAAAACGGGTCGCACGCAAGCCTTTTTGACATTGGTACCGTTCGTGCGTTTTGGTCCTCATCCGTTGAGGGAAAATGGTAAAGTAAGATAAACTAAACAAAAGAAAATAAGTTTTTATCTCTCTCTGTACGTTTTGGCTCTCAACTCTCTAGAGTTTTTGAGCTAAACAAAAAATTAAAACCAAACTTGTAAAGGGTCATGCTTTGGCCAGACCCGACCCGACTCGAAACGCATTAGACCCAAATAAAAGGGTCGGGTCGGGTCGGGCCAAAGCATGACCCTATAGGATTAGGGTCGGGTCGGGTAATATCAAAACCCGACTTGACTTGACCCGACCCATTGACACCCCTACTTAGAAGTGGTGCCGTTTCTTATGAAAGTCGGGTTGCTTTCTAGAGAGTTCATGAAACATGATTAAGCACATGTCCATAATAGTGCGGAGTAATATAGAACTTCTCGTTGAAACAAGAGATTAGTATATGTGCGGTATGTCCGATTCTATCGCTTAAAAGTACAAATTTAAAGTCGAGCTATTTGTCATTTTGATACGGTTTTGAGATACTTACACTAAGTAAAGGTTTAACTCAAAAGAGACCTTTATATATGTATATTAATCTCATGGAAATTTTTGGCTGCATTTCTTTTTATAAATTTTATTTATTTTGGTAATTTTATTTTACAAACAAAAGTGGGGGATTATTGGTAGTTTGTTTGTAAAACAAACTGAGAAGTGCCTTGTCCCACATTGAAAAGATATGAGTGGACGAGATTTGGCACTAACCAATGATCATTCATTTTTATTTATTGACAAATTCGGATTTATTTTTATAAAAATTAACCATAATGTTATATTGAAACGGTGCGACTGTTCATGAAGAAGTTATGGTTATTTATTATTTATTATTTATTTATTTCGAATTTTCTATACGTGTCTTTTCAAGACGACTTTTGGAAATTATACTGGTTTAGTTTGCAACTTTCCTAAATGGTTATATTGATTCATTTTGTAACTTCTTTTGAAAAGTTACATTTGTTCGTTGTGTAACTTCTTTCGAAAATGTGCCTATGTTTCTATATATATATATATATATATATGTCAGTTTTGAAAAAACCACGAATATAATTTTTGAGTCATCTTTTGAAACTGCAGTCATCGTTTCCAATTGTTTCCTAGAGAGACCCTGAAGAAATACTAGAATTGCTATATAGTATTCTCATCTGAGACTTTGTTGTATCTTGGAGGAAATTTGCCGGTGACCATTAGCAACTTTGTGGAGTAAATAAATTCTTAAAGAAAGTAATATCACGTCTCAAAGTCTGTTGTGATTGCTCTATTAATTCGAACACACATTGACTTCATTGTTCTACTCAAGTACGAAGACGATTTCCCCGACAAAGCTGCACTTCTCTCCTATCCATTACTTAGAGGCCAAAGCAACCCTCAAGGCCGTTTCCTTTTTGGTACGTATATCTATGGTTTTCATACATGTCAAGGGGCGCTTCAAAGGGACACTTGTTGAGCATACAAGTGCCCCAGGACATTCTTCAACGATGCGAAGCCTTTCCTTCTTAAAATTATATTTTGTACAAGAAAATGAGATATGTCGTAATCCAAATCTCATGTATTCGTTCGAAATTGCAAGACATAAAATTGTTTCATCAGTCTGCAGTTCGCAGCTTTAACTCCGATTTGGGAACCCTTCTCGAAATATTGTGAAATGTATTTTTAGGACAACTCTTTTCAGTTCTCAAATGAAAATGAAACGGCGAATTTGGTGGAGCTAAACCGGCCGAAGCTTCTGTTCCGCTCGTAGAATTTCTCCAGCAAATTCATCTCAACCTAAACCTTTTGTCAGGTGCTGTTGGTTCACAAGTTTAGTGGACGAATGGGTGTGAACTCCATGGTGGTCATCTCTCTCGCCTACTTCCTCTCAACGGTGACATCGATCTACTCACAACACCTAACCCAGGGTCTTCCCGAGCCACCGGTGGACCTGCTCTATCCAGGGATAGCGCTTTTCCTAATCGGGATAACCGGCAACTTGTACCACCATATCCTCCTCTCCAAACTGAGGAAGGAGGGCCAGAGAGAGTACAAGATCCCCAAAGGTGGACTGTTTGGCTGGGTCATTTGTCCACACTACCTGTTTGAGGTCATGGTTTTTGTGGGGATTTCATTCATTTCCCAGTCAATTTATTCTTGTTCCTGGTTTCTGGCCACATTTTTCTACCTTCTGGGCAGGAGTTATGCCACTAGGAGGTGGTACACTTCCAAATTTGAGGATTTTCCTGAAGATGTCAAGGCTCTTATTCCATACATATTCTGAATCAATGAGAGGAGTGATTGGAAAGGCACTAACATTCTCCTTTTTTCTTTTGGGGGAAAAGGGGGGGCTGTTCTTGGGAATTTGCATTACGTTGCTACTATTTTTTTCAAATTTTTCATAAATGTGCGATATTGCTTGCAGATCTGGTGCGATCGATTTCTATCTTATATATAAGAGTCATACAAATACTGAGGTTCTGTTCTACTAAGATCGACTTGTCATATGAATGTTCCAAGCCTTTAATGATAAGTGTATCAAAAAGAATCCTTTGAACTGAAACCTGAATCGAACAAAAGCTCTTGGGTTTTTCTGGTCAAGTTTCATTTCAGTTCAGTAGCAAATGACTACGGACTTCTGATGGTTCGGTTTCAGATCATGAACTACAGACTTCGGTGCGATCGATTTCCATCTTATTGCATTACATCTGCAGTCTGCTTTTCTGAAGGTGCAAGAATTGAAGAAAACATTTCACCATTCGTTGTGGTAGGTCGGCCAACATAACAAGGAACAAGCCATGAAGTTGGAGCATGCATCAGTAAAGAGTGAAGCAAATACGAGGGAGTTTCGGGCTGTATTTTGCGTTCTCGCTTGAACAAAGGACAGGACAGGAGCTTCAAACACAGACAGATTTTTCACATCATGTGTTTGCATTTTGTCGTCCGATTTTCGCCATCCATTCGTTTGTTTGGTGGAGATCCAAGTCCCAGGGATGGGAACAGAATTTACAACTGAGTTGCATTCAACAAGTGGCGATGTTATTGGATGGTGTATTAACTCTCTAAAATTTTGGTGGAGACGATAAAAAAATAAATAGACAGTCAAAAAAAAAAAAAAAGAAGAAGGGAGAAGAAGAGAACCCAATTCAATTGACACCGTTCTCATGTCCGAGTCAAGTCATATATAAGCGGGAATCCCAACCAAACCTGCCTATTGACACTTTAGTTAGCAATAGACCAATATGGAATGTTGGCTATTAGAATTCGTGTGTTATAAACATTGTAACTAGTAACGTTGATGACAAGATGTATCTCATTAAGGATCTGGGCAACTGCAAGGAAATAACTTTACTGGTGTGGTCTGTCATTGGTGAGAAAAACAGCTTCCGTTTAATTTTTTCTGTTCTTTCTTTTTTTTGGTTTTGCATTTTGTATGCAAATAAATATGCAATTGAAACATCGTGAGAGGAAATGTACTTTTAATATTTGACTCGATTTGTACAGGGATAAGCCAAATTTTGTAGACTAATGCAAAAAATTTATAAAAATTCGTATGAGAAGTCTCATAGACTCTAAAAAGAGTTGCCAACACTTTGATGTACATACTTTAATTGCCACAGAAAAAAATATAGGATAATTACTTAAAACCCTCGTGAATTTTGGAATAGATGTACAATAGCCTAAAAACCAAAAACTACTTCAATTTCCACAGTCGACTTTGCCACCATAGTGCAATAGGCCCAAACTCTGTAAAGTTGCATATTAGTCCCCTAAGTTTTGATTTTTGTTATAGTTTTTCTATCTGTATAGGTGGTAAATATTACTTTCATTTAAAAAAAAAACCTTTATTGCGTCCTAAATAAATTTATTAGAACGGAGGAGTGCATAGTTAACGAAGTTAAGAATTTTAGTAAAAGATTAAAAAAAAGGGTTAAATACAATTTCAGCTAATACTTAAACTCTTAAGCAGACGAAAAACTAAGGACTATAACGAAAAGTCAAAATTCAGGGAGAGGTAAATCTGTAATTTTACTAAAGTTCCGCGAATATTGAATAATGGTGTAAAAGTCGAAAGAATAATCACCGACAGGCGAGCAGGTATATGCCATCATCTTCAGTTCCTCCCCGTCTGCAAGAACACTCGCCTTGCCCATCGCTTTCCATCTCTGATCTTATGCTCGTTCGATTTCTCCATCGCTCCTCCATTCGCATTCTTCTCTTCGCTCGATTCGTCTCGCGTCGTGGGTCGTCCCCTGATGTTCCCGGACCGTTCACCCTGAAGCAGGCAATCCCAGAAGAAAACAAGTCGGTATCGGTAAGTGGCTGTGTGTTTTTGGTTGACATTCATGGAGAGTTCCGTCCGGTGTTGATTGTTCTGATCTTCGGAGGGTCTAGGTCCCCCTTTCGATGCTCTTTTGGGTTCTTCTGGTTTCGGTTTTTAGAGTGTTGTTATGCATGGAGTTGCTAAGGAAAGAACCAAGAACATCTTATTTTGCATTTTAGTACAGAAAGCTACGGTATACTATGCGAGTTACCACCATAAAGAAAGGGTTTTTTCTTTTTCTTTGTCCTGTGAATGTATTTTTCTATGAAACCCAGCTGGGGTTACCTTTGAGAAAAATTCTAGTCGAAGTGGCCATGCATTCTGTTGAAAATATAGCTTAATCCGCCGATCGTGCATGATGGATTCTCTGAGGAGTGCGTTGTTGGGAATGCGCTTAGCGATTGATTAACCATCTCGTGGCTTACTAGCTACTCTGTTGCTGGAATGTCGGTTAAGCCAGGCTGAACTTTATATATGGGAATGGAACGATAGAATTTGTTTACGCACCCTGTCAGATTATAAGTCGTGTGTATGATAGTATTCTACTAAGAGCATATCGTTTTTCTCGTCATGGGATATCAGAGAACTTAGCTGATCAAATTGGGTGGTTGTCGAGAGTAAATTCAATTGTTCTCAAATGGTTGGATTGTCAATAACCATGCATTTCCTACATAAGACATTAATGGGGTGCTTGAAGTTTGAAACAATGAAGATTTGATTATAGTTTGTAGCCAAAGGATATAGAACATGACAGTCGCTTCCTGTATCATGCACTGTCCTGTTTTAGTTTGAATTTTAGGAAGTATGAATAAGTTTATGTTAATTTACAGTCATGGAGAGCTTTTGTCCTGTTTGAGCTTCAGATTTGTTTACTAATTCCATTAGCAGTTGCTCCTGTTGCCTAGTTGTAGAGTTTGTGCGTGAAAGTAATGGATCGGCTTGAAGGTGCTGCACGCCTCATGATAGTATCGGATCTTGACTCTACCATGGTAGGTAGCTTTTCTGCCTGTTGCACATCAAATTCATTTTCCTTCTTGTTGCAGAATTGAGATATTTCATTGCAGGTTGATCATCTTGATCCAGAGAATCTCTCTCTTCTTAGGTTTAATGCATTGTGGGAAGCTTTTTACCGTGACAATTCTCTGCTAGTCTACTCCACTGGAAGGTCACCAACAAGTTACAAGCAGTTGAAAATCAAGAAGCCGTTACTGACTCCTGATGTCACGATTATGTCTGTGGGAACTGAAATCATGTATGGTGAGTCAATGGTACCAGATGCTGAGTGGGAGTGTTATCTGAATCAGAAATGGAACCGCGATATAGTCACAGGAGAAACAGCAAAGTTTCCTGAACTTACTCCTCAGGTACGTACTCTAGCTTGCGATTGTTTTCTGATTTACTGGATAGGTTCTTGAGCTTCATGAGCTCCATACTGTATGTGTTTCTCCACAATCACAGTTGGTGACATCCAACTTAAAGTCAGAAAGTGTTGTCCGTGATAGAGATTAACCTTTCTCTCTAATTTTGAAATCGCGGTACTGAAATTCAGCCAGAAATAGACCAACGGCCTCACAAGGTCAGTTTTTATGTGGAGAAGGACAAAGCCATGAAAGTGATGCAAGTTCTTCCACAATGTCTGGAGAAATATGGGGTAAGAATGAAAATATAGTCATATATGCAATATGAGAAATCCAATGTCATACCAGAATTGTGCTGAATTTTGTTTAATTACATAGAATCTTATTAGTTTGGTGTTGTATTTGATCGACAGCTAGATGTGAAAATAATTTACAGCAGTGGAATTGCTTTAGATGTATTGCCTCGACATGCGGGAAAGGGACAGGCACTTGCTTATTTGCTTAAGAAGTTTGAAGCTAAGGGACATGTCCCTTCTAATACTCTTGTTTGTGGTGACTCTGGAAATGATGCTGAGCTATTCACTGTCCCTGCAGTACATGGTGTGATGGTTCGTAGCATTTACTAGTTTTAGTCTAAAATTGGAGTCCTATTAGTGAATTGCATGGTGTAACTCCTACCACGTGCAGGTCAGCAATGCACAGGAGGAATTATTGGAGTGGTACTCAGAAAATGCAAAGAATAACCATCAAATTACTCATGCAACTGAAAGATGTGCTGCTGGAATCATCCAAGCGATTGGGACTTTTAGTCTTGGTCCAAATGTTTCACCAAGGGATATACGGGACTCTCTGAAATGCACAGTAGAAATATGCAATCCTGGTCATGAAGTAGTGAAATTTTATCTGTTCTATGAGAGATGGCGGCGTGGTGAAGTTGAGAGGTCCGACCATTTTATTAATAATTTGAGATTACTCTTTGTAAGTTTGATCCACCTTTCCCCCCCAATCCTGTGTCCACTGCATTAGTCAGGGTACACTCTGCACAAGTCTCACCTCGTGTATCCACTATCTTAGCTTATTTTTTTAAAGCTAATTAATTAATGAAAATTAAAGGAATTGTGGCAGTAGAAACCACATGGTTTTACATTGTTAGGATAGGAATTATGCATTGTCCTGCATATATTAAGACTTCAAATGGAAAGAATAAACACATCCTTCTTGTATATCATGCCACAGCAATAAAAACTGGAAAAGTGAGCTTTAGTTGTAAATTATCAGTCTAGCATCATAGTCAATTCTGTTTACTGCAATTAAGAAAATTTGTATTTTCTCCTATAGATCAATTTTTTTCTTGATTCTATAGTAATTTCAAGATGCTGAGGCTTGTCAATGTGAAAGCTATGTTCTATGTCAAGCTCATGTGGCATCTTATATTGCATGTTCTGGGCCTATGACCTCATTTTGCTTCTGGGAGATCAATTTATCTGTAAATTCCGAAAGTCTTGCCATTTTACTTGGTGAAAGAAAATTTTACTGATTTTCCGTGCAGAATTCAATGGGTACTTTTGTGCATCCTTCTGGAATAGAGATTCCTTTCTCTCAGTGCATAGATGAGTTGGCCAACTCATATGGAGATCAGCTGGGAATGCAGTTTCGAGTATGGGTTGATAGAGTTTCTGTAGCTCAGATATGTTCAGACACATGGCTGGTGAAATTTGATAAGTGTGAATTATGTGGTATGATACTCATTTCTAACCATACTTCCATCTATATGTTGTTATTTATTCTCATCTGGTTCCAGTCAACACAATCGGGACTCAGGTCCAGTGTAGTGCCTGGGGAAGTATGAAATCCAAAAAGCTAAATAGGAGTAGCAATTGCTTGATTGGGGCTCAACTACACTGAACTCAAATTTTAACCTTAAATTTTCTCCCTAGATCACCTGATATTGATATTTCGTCCACAATTTTGAGTAGTGTTTGATTGCATGAAATATGCTTGGCATGACCTTGAAGTCTACAGTTTACCTAAAATAAGGCATTGAATCTTGATATATGTCATTTCGTGCCTAAGCACACTGTCAGTTGGAAATTGAGCCTGTATTTTAGCTTCATTTTAGTATGCAAAATGGTAAGTAGGTGTACTTCAATTAGGGTTGATCTCAGTTACAGTGGGGAAGGAATTGCGGCTTCATTCAACCTGACTGATCATGTACTGGTGAAACTTTTTAAATTATAATATTGAGTTTAAAAATCTGACAGTATATGTAATTGGTGAAATGGTTTTGGAATGTAATGTTCTTGAAGATGACAGAATAAATAAATTCAAGACACAAATACAGTTAGATCTGCTCTTTCTATTTGCAATTTCAGGTAAGATCTGTTCAGGATCATGGGATCCTTTTCTATCAGATAGGATGGGCTGTTGTATAAATATGCATCTCGTTCATAACGTTAGTTTGTCCACAAATCTAAGGGGGTACTGTAACTCCAATTGTTTCAGGTTAGTACAAGTTTGCTAAGGTACTTGATTAAATTGCTCTTATTTATTGAAACGATTATTTGGATAAGTTCTCCAAGGTCAGTTTTGTAAAACAATATTAATGAGAACTCATGTGACCGCGCTCTATAAAATGACGACAATTTCATGGTTGGGGGTATATAATAGGTGGTTAAGCCACCAAGATGAATAAATAGATGGTATGCCAGCAATTCTATCCTGTCAAATGTGATGCTTTTCAGAAATGTTCAGTAGCTCCACCTGAAATTCTATTCTTCGATATGGTTCTGAGTTCAATTGTTCTGCAGGTAAAGATAGAGAACGCCGTGTGACAACGGTCTTGCTCAGTTCAAGGGTATGGCTGAATAAATACCATTGATTTGTATTTTTCGTTGTCTCATGATCTTTGATGATTCTATTGATACTCTTTAGCAGTCACTAAAGCCCTCTTTTTTATGAAATTCAGCATGCTGAACTTCCGCGTGAATTTATGTGGATCTACATGCATCAGACTTGGTTGGACGGCTTGTTCTCAGGAGGGGAGGATCAAAGACCATGGCTTTTCTGAACGCCCAAGCCTACTTACAGAGCAGATCCATCAATTTGAGATTTGCTCAATCTGACAATATCTGCTACTTTGTAGTACTAGTAATCTGCTGCAGGGTTTAAAAGATAGGTTGGAGGCATATATTACCCACGAATAAAGCAACCTCTGTTTTACTCATGAAATTGTGGTTTTATGCTGTGCCCATTATCCGTGAGAATTTGGGAGGATATCAGGACGAAATTTTAAATGACATAAAAGATGAAGCAAGTAAAAAATCTTATATGCTGAGGAAAGAAAGACACAGGTTTTGCATGAGGCAACACGTATTTATTGGAGTCAGGCTTGGAAGTCATTGAACGATTTTTCTTGTCTACGATTTGGAGGCTTTCTCATCCACATGGAGAAGGAATGGAAATATATTTAACAGATAAAAATTGGACGGCCAAAAATCAGGGCAAGTCTCTTCATCCCTAGAGAAGGGTCTACCTTGACGAGAGTTCCTGGTCGACGAGATGGACTTTTTAGGAATCAAAGAATTACCGCAAGAAGTGTAAAAGACAAGGCCATCTCATGAAAAACAACTTTTAAGTAGGAGTGTAAAGACTATAGCAAATCAAGATGGTCTTTCATTTGATTCTTATTATATCATAAAAAACACTCAATATAGAGGCAAACCGAGGTTTGCGTCCTCCAGATCAAAAAGGTCCTCACAATCAATCATATACATCCCCCTGAAACCATAGATTCAGTTACCCTCTACCCCACCCAGAGCCATTTGGTTTTCTGATAGCTCATAAAGCCGGTATAGATTCAGTTACCCTCTAGCTCGCCCAGAGCCATTTGGTTTTCTGACAGCACTCGCAATGCTGGTCTTGCAGTCCCCAATTGCTGTTGCTGCAGATGAACATTTGAGAAACAGTTAAGCATAATGATGCATTGTTACCAGACCACAAAGCAAGTAGAAAACATCCCCAAGTAAAATCAGCATACCTCAGTGGCATCTTTCTTCCTTTCCGTTTCGGCCACTCCCAATTTTTCCTTGAATATCTTCTTCAACTGCCTGAGGCTTTTCTTTTGCAAGGAACCCAGCACTCTATCCTCATCTGTGATCTTCTCTTCATCACTCTTCTTTCTCGCCTTCTCTGTATTTGGCTCGACTTTTCTGCCACTCTTCTGCATATTCTCTTTGTCGTCGCCTAGCAAAGTAGTCATCTTTCCCAGTGCGGACTGCTTCTTGCTTGATGATTTCACTTGCCCAGGGAGTAGCTGGTCAGCTGCTACTGCTAATGGGGAGGATGGAATATCCATGTTTTCTTTGTTATTGTCCAGCTTATTAGCCATCTTTCTGACCGTGGACTGCTTCTTACTGGATGACTTCACCAGCCCAGGAGACTTTGGCAGTCGGTCTGCTGTCAAAGGGGAAAGTGCGACTTTACCTTTCACAGAGAGAGGAGAATGCGTGCTTATTTTGCTAACAAGAATTGGAGTTTTGTTGGCAATGGCAGATGGAGGTAGTTCACTTGCTCCTTCGACAAACTCCACTTCAAAAATTGGAGTCTTGTCTGCAAAAGCAGATGTCGGCAATTCACTAGCTCCTCCGACAAACTCCACTTCTGGCATCACATGAACATCAACTAGCTCTTGAAGATCAGCATATTCTTGAATGTTTGGTGCATTCACTTCAGATGACTTTGCAGCCACAGAAGTTTCAACCAATGATTTGTGCCACTCACGAACTTCCAATGCGAACTCTTCTGATTCGAAGACATCGACTTTAACCAATTGCTCATCCTCTTCCTTCTCTGTCTGAATTATCGGACTAACAACACAAAGAGACATCAACTGGTCAAGCTTGATGCTTTCTTCTTGCTCAACAGGAGCACTCTCCCGAATTTCCGATTGGCTGGACATGGAAATTTCAACACCCAAATCATTGTCCGCAACTGGCTCCTCAATATCATTGCAGTGAGAGACTAATAGATCTGAGTCAGCCGTGATATGAGGAACTAGTTGATCTAAACTATTATCATCAGTTTCCTCATCATTGCCATCTTCCTCATTATCCTGGATGTTTTCATTCAGCAGCATCTTCTCTTCTATCTCGCATTTCACATCAACATCATCATTTTGATTGTCTTCTGAAATCTCAAGGTTAGTTATCACTTCTACATGATCCTCAATTTCAGTAAAAGCATTGTGACCATCAGTTTGCACAGCCGAAGTGTCTACTGGTGGTGCATCTTGGCTCAGCGTTGACACTACAGAGCAATTTGTATTGATTAGCATGATGATACTCGTGATCACAGAAAATAATGTACCAGAAAATATGCCAAAACTTGACTTACCAAGTATGTTATCATCCAACTGGTCTGACTTCTCATCAAGGACATCATCTTTCGAATCAGAATCAGAAAGGGCACCAAGGCAATTGGATTTGCCACAATCAGCTTCCAGGAGTACCTCGGAGCCAAGAGCTCCAACGCAACTGCTCTCAACATTCACTTTCACATCACTTTCGGGTTCTCTTTCCTTCTCCTCCGTTCCAGTGGACTTCTCAACATGAACATTTGAATTATCGGGTTTCTCTGAACTCTCCTCCTCTTCTGCAGCCTGGGAATCAGCATCTGCATTTACAGTATAGCACGCTAATCAGAACTATCATTCATTTGAATCTACAACTAAGTGACTGCTTTTACAAAGATGACCAAAAGAATGCCTACCAAGTGTCAACAACAAAGGATAAACTATGCTGAATAAAAAGTGTCATATAATTCCTAGATCTTTCTGACCATAACTCCTAAATCAATTTCCTCTGCAAATTAGAACACCTACCAAGTGAATTCTTGTTCTCTTCAATTTCTTCTGATTCTTCTTTCAAACCGAGGTCATCCATTTTAATTGGCTCCAGTTCTGAGCCTCTCTCCTCTGACACCTTCAGCTCAGACATTGTCTTCTCCAACAACCTCACCGACCTCCTTGTGCTGTATACCCTTGGCGCTGCAGATGCTCGGGCCTTTCTCTGTGTGCTCTTTACTGGCACATCCCGATTTTCTTCCTCATTCTTCTCATCTCTCTTCACAACCCCTGGTCTTGTCCGAGCCGAGGTAAGCCCAGCTCTTTTTCCAGTTTTTGGCACGGCAGGAGTATCTGGCAGATTGACTTGTTTGTTCTCCTGATCTGCAGCGTGCCTACTGCTCATCGTGCTGCGGCGAGCACGAGACACGACCTGCGAGCTGTTGGGATCCTTCATAGTTTTTGCTCTAGCCGAGGCTTGAGTTGCAGTTCGGGGTACTGCTGGAGTTGCAGGTGGAGCTTTCTCAGGCGACTGCATCTCAACAATAGGTTCTGATGGATTTAGGAACTCTTCCAACCCCTCAACCTGTTGCATAAATTTTCAGAAAAATCTTAAGTATGAGGAAAACCAATTAGATGAAATAGGCGAAGAACAAAAAAATAAAAAAAAAGCTCTCTCCACTTGATTTTCAAGCAACTCCATGTCGTCGAAAATGACTCAACCATATTCAATACTAAATCTCATTAAAAAAAAGTTCCCAGATTCTTCTTTTCAAACCCATTATAAATAGATCTGAAATGTGCATGAATCAATTCATTCTCTTTGTAGTCAGTTCAATCACAATCGAAACCGCAAAACTGTTCGAAAAGTTCCCAGATTCTTCTTTTCAAAACATTCAATCTCTAATCTCGTAATTCATTGAATCAACCGGCAGCGAAATCGATGATGATACACCATCGAATCAGCATCAAAATCACTAAGCAGCGGCGAAATCAATGGCAATACACACAATCGAATCATCATCAGAATCACCAAGGAGAAGACATCGTTAATTACATGTTGGAGAGCAGCGAGCGCATTGGCCATGGCGACGTTGGTCATGTTGGCAGCGATCTTGTTCTTCTTGCACAGAACCTGGAGGTCCCTCCTTGACAGCGTGTGGAAGTCCATTTCCGCTCTGAGAAAATCGCAACCGCAAGATTCGGCGTCAAGGCAAGGGGGAGGGAGAGTGATCGGAGAAGATCCGAGACAGGGTTTTGGGCAAATGGGAATCAACTTGCGTTTGTCAAAACAAGGAGTTTTGGGCAATCTGCAAAGAACGGACGGTGTAGAAGAGTATTTGTAGTCGTAGAGGGGGGAGGGAGAGACGTTGGAAACCCTAGCGGAAAATATGACCGTTGGAGCGCGATTTGAAATTTGAAAATCGCCTGGAAAAATAAGGTAAGAAAATCTTTTCTGTCGTGGACCTGTAGGAGGCTGCCGCGTGTCACATACCCGGGCGGAACCGCCCATGCGTTACTTTCCTTCCGTGTCTCTAGAACGAGGCTTGGGCCTTCTTCTATCTGGTATCCCTACGATTTTCGGCCCAATTCAGAAAAAAAAAAAAATTGTATAGAATAGTGAATCAATTGTTAAAATAAGAAGGGTCAATTCTGCAAAAAACCCTATAAATTGTTACCGTGACATTCCTCGATTTATTTTTTATTACTAAAATCCCTAAACTTTTTTTTGTGTTATAAAAAATCTTGAACTTATATTAGTATGACAAATAATATGAGGGATGAAATTATACTATGTCATGCATGGGTAAGTTTAGGTTTTTAGTGACACATAAAAGTTAAGAGTATTTGTGTCACAGTAATAAAATTTAAAGTTTTTGGTGGTATTTCTCCAAGTCAGAAAAAAAAAATTCATTACTTATTTACAAATATTTCAAAAATCCTATAAATTGAAAACACCGACTTTTCAAACATAGTTAATGATATTGACTTTTCAAAGGCATTAGTGATTTCCAGTATTACATTCGTAATTTTATAAGCGTGTCAGCATGTAAAAACCGTCGTCTAATTTGTTGCTTGTTCACAAATCGGGGTAAATAGCTCTGACCTAGGAAAATCATCACCGTGTAATAAGTTTTTGAGATGATACGTGCAACAACAAAACAGTGCCGTTTTCAGTGATCAAGGCTCCTTTCCGTTCACGTCCGGCGATCGAGCTAGAAAACATGAAATGCTGAGGCATTTACGATATGAACTTTTAAGAATCCGCTATGTCCTTTTATTCGCAATGACCTCCGGTCAGTCATTAGGAAGAACACTTATAATCTCACAGGCTTGATACACTTTGGTGAATCAAACGGCATCGAGGGATGTCCTGGTACTGAAAGTTTTTCGAGAAGTTTCTAGATTCCTGTATTCCGACTTTGAACTGTACCGGCATAACGGCACTTTGTGCACAGAACTCCGACTCTCGAGAGCAGGGAAGAGGTATAGATACACAAAGCATAGAAGATCCCAGCAAATGCTCCAATATATAGTTCCGGAAACTCGAGTCCTTACACTGTCAGCCTGCAAAGTTGGGGCCAGAGAAGCTGTTTCGCTCTCATGAATCAAATGAGACTACAAGAAGATATAAGGAGACGAATCATTTTCCCCTTGGCGAACATACAAATGAACTACAGAAGCTAAATCTTCTACTGCATCAATTAGAGCTCCGGCGCTTGTTACCTATAACCTACTGAAGTCAGAAAACAAACAACAAAGAAATCAACCAGTTGAAAGCGAAGTTGAGCAACACGCCACAGAAGCTTTGTATGGACAGTTAGAAATCATGTTGATGTACCTGTGAAATATAGGCTGATAGCTAAGCAGGTCATGACCATTAGGGGGTGTGGTATCCTGTTAGTGCCGTATGAGGTAGCCCTGTATAGAAAAATTAAATTCAGCACAGAAGAACCAGGTTATTGTCTTGTCAAATATATGGCGTAACAGCTATTAATTGCACTTTAGGATTGCATATTGGTAAATAAACCATCATCATCAACAGTCATCATTGCAATAAATTCAGCTGGGAGCATATATCACCAACACTCAAACAAAGAGCAACTTCTTCAAACAAAAAAATGATCAGAAACCACATAAATGTAATGGGAAAGAATTGAATGATTCACATGGGAATGCAAAAAATCTAACGTATTTCAGTCTCCAATACGCGTGCAACCACATTTGTCCACTGCCAACACAAATTGTATGAAAAACAACATAAGCCAATCAACATAATCTTAACGCCAAAGCAGTTTTATTTTGGAGCTTGCTCCCTTGGAACAAATTCAGCAATAGTAGTTACCTTGCTACAAGGCCTGGGACAGACTCAGTTTTAAGTCCAAAATCAAAAGGAAAGAGTGGGTCATAGTGAGAATCCCCAAAATTCATCGGGAGTTGATCCACAGATTTGAACCATGTCCTTGGAAGCTTTCCACTGAACCCATAGTCCCCGAAAAGAACATCAGCCACTCCCTGACCTTCAGTACCCGGTAACCATGCTGCCACTAGGGCATCAATTGAAGAAATATATGGTTCAATCACGAGAGGTCTTCCTGAAACTACAATGACCACACACTTCACAGCCTCACAGACATTGGTAATGGTGGTAGGACTGGGGTCTGCGATTGTAAGTGTCAAGCTATCTCCGGCGGTCTCTGCATAAGGGTGCTCACCCACAACAACAATAGCATAATCGAAATCGGTGGACTTAACAAAATCCTTGTCAGGGTTTTCTTGGTAGACTACCTCTGTGCTCAAATCAACTGTAGAATTTATGGCACTGAGGATTGTAGTTCCTGTGGCAGCATTTAAAAAAAAAAACCAATTCAAAAGTTTCCCTTTAGTTGACTTCAGAGGAACCAGAAAGATTGTACTTTACATATCCTTAGTGACTAAAAACCAGAAGGCCGAAAACAACATCACCAGAGGAGATCAAGGCAGGACAAGGATTGTGCTCTAATAGAATGTAAACTCTGGACTAGACCAAAGAATTTCTTAATTTATCTTTAAGGCAAAGATTAGACAACATGGTTATTGGCGGGCAAGTCTGCGCAGGAGTGAACAAGGCCAAATGCCCTCCTCAGAAAGTTCGTGCTTCAATGATGATTTCTTTCTCCTTTCCTGAGAAACCTAATACCACCATTACCTTTCCCAACACATGGAAGCAAAACCTACGTACTTAGACAAATGACTAGATCGTTTTTTTTACCATAATGCATAACTAGTCTGTTCAAAGAAATCATCCACAAACTTTTTAAGCTTTCTTCATTGCAAAGCTTGCCGTTTAGATGCTTATCCTGCTGTCTCATATTAAAAACAAAATAAAAGACTTCAATTGTTCAAAAAGACGAAATGCCATGATGTCCTACAACCCTTATAGGTCAAAATTGCATTAGAGAATTCTTGAACCAACATGTGCAATTAGTACTCAAATAGAACTGAAGAAGAAGACACGAAGACGTAGTAGTACCTCTGGTGTAGTTATTTCCACTAAATCCTTGCCAGGTGATCGTCCATCCACCACACTGATAACCCAAATTATCAGCATGACTACCTGCAACTAGGATCTTCTTTGGCTTCTTTGGAAGTGGGAGTAAAGGATCAGTCTCATTTTTCCCATTCTTCAGCAGCACAAGAGATTTTCTCACAGCTTCCCTTGCCAACTCTCTGTGTGCCTGGTAAACTAACAGAGCAGGTAATTATCCATGGTGATGTAAGTTAGCTTACTTACAATAGCAGTGGGGGCAAATAAAGAAACTTGAGCTTATATAACTGAAATGATGGCGGTTCATCGAATATGCCAAGTAAAATGCCCAATACTTCGAAAAGTGTTTTTCATTTGCATTAGCATGAAGCCACCAGCGGGTATCATAACTTGGAATGTTCATATGGCATGATAATAACTTCACTAACCTGGCTTCCAAGTTCGTCCACCAGACTAAAATCAGCCAGAGGATTTTCAAAGAGGCCCATGGTGAACTTGACAAACAATATTCTCTCCACTGCATCATCAATTCGATCTATAGGGATAACCTTCTCTTTAACTAGGTTAGTTAGATCATCAATAAATTCTGTAAAATTGAAAGGGACCATGACCTGTTGAAGACACGAAACAAGACCAGGTATTAACTACATTTGCTTTGATCTGAACTTGAATTGTCAAATGACGGAGCTATCTCAAAAAAGACAGTTGAGAAAATATCAACTAGCAAAAGAGAACCTAACCATATCGATGCCAGCTAAAATTCCAGCTTCAACAGAATAGCTGTAGTTTGCATGTGGAGGAGAAGTGATCCTGTCGATGCCTTGCCAGTCTGAGATAACAAAGCCCTAAAATTGATCAAAATATCCAAGAATAAGTGCTTGATATTCTATGATGCAGATATTTTACAATGACTTAATACACGACGCCCTAGATTTAACCAGCTTCAACAGAGGATCCACTATATACCTTTTAATAACTGGGATCCACTGTCATTAACATCTCAATAAAGCATGTCTTTGAAAAAGTGAACATGTGTAAGTAACATTTTACAGAGCCAGGATATTTGACAGCTCTTGTCAGATAACTGCGATCAAGTGCACGGCAGTATATGTTGTTCAGCAACCAAGAAGTCAACTATTTAAATATTTTATATGCACGAGGTTTTGACATTAGATGAGTATTACCAATGAAACTAGAACATAAATAAATAGAACACAGTAGATATAGATGATGAATAGGCCATACAGAGAGAGATTGCTAGACCATAGACTTCATATGCATCAAGTTTGTACTGAGCTTGAAATAATTTTTGAGCAAATTAGTGTAGGATGGCATAAATTCATATGAACAGAGCATGGAGAATGTAAATTGACTAGGCTAAAATATGAGTAACTCAAAATGAATTTTTTGCCCATTTGATGGAGGATCAGCATTGAAAAAAACTTGCACAAACACTATAATGATTGGAATAACAAAAGCAGAACTATTGATGCACATCATGTGACAACCTAATGCCATATATAAACCTTTGTTCCCATCTTATAACTCTTATAATCCTTCACCCGAGGACACAATTCGTTGGGCAGCAAGAAATGCCACTGTGTTGTGCCACATACGTATATAGCTGAAACAATGCGAAGTGGATCGAACCTTGAATTTGAGAGTGTCCTTAAGGAAACCAGTAACTAGGTCACGATTAGCATGCATCTTTTCTCCATTCCAGCTAGAGTAAGAGACCATGACTGTTGAAACACCCTTAATTATTGCATCTGTATAAGCAGGCATGTGGATGCTGAGCAAACCATGCATGTCAACAACAGTGTTGTTCTCATTGATCCCCTTGGTAGTTCCTCCATCACCCACAAAGTGCTTTGCACATGCTGCAACCCTGTTCCTGTGGAAATTTTGAAGTAAAAATCAAGGAGGAAACTCTTCCAAGAAAGGCAATTCAATATCGACAACTGACAACAATGAACAGGAGAAGAGCAAAGTTAATGGGACTTCAATACTTAAGACAGCATTTCTTAGAAAAGATGGAGCCAGAAGATCAGTAGTAATTGAAGGAGCAAGGAACTAATCATAGAGATACATGACACCACTTTTGGGGGATCAGAGAGAATGCACTTTCCAAGGTGCTGGGCGTGTCATATATGGCATATCATATAATCATCAGAAAATGTTGAATTGCTGAAAGAATATTTCCCAATGACTCCTTAAAACAAAGGTACCGCCTTGACATAATAACTTAACACATTACAAGTTGAATATACAGTCTACACTAGAAAGCCAGAGAGTTCATACTTTCCAGCAACATATGGAACTCCTTTGCGAGAGCCAGAAGGAATATCCCCTTGTAATCCAGGTATAATCTCCGTCATTTGCCGCACAATGTCCTCATTTTCACTGTAGCTTTCATAACACCTACCCCACCTTGGATCTCTGCAAACCTATCAATATAATTTCAAGAAATAAAGTTCTGAAAGTCCAATAAACAAGCACTGAAAAAGCACATATGACAACTGTAGTTGTATATCAGATATGTCTTTGTTTAATTCTGTCAACATTTAGTTTAAGTTGCTTACTGCAATGCAGGGGGCAAAGACGTAAGGAATCCCTGTGGCTCTGACTTCAAGGGCTGTGGCAGCACCAATCTTTTTCACCAAGTCAGGGTCTCTGCATACGAGGTAATAATCAATGAAAAATTCCACTTAGATTGATCCAGAAAACTATTTTGAAAGTTCTGGAGTAAATAACGCATTAGGTAAATATTTAGACTTAAAGGAAGTACAGGGAAGCAAGTTCCAACCGAATGATAGTAATTTCGATTACCAGCAAGTCACACACTGGTATTTCAGAAATTGATATAAAATTGACACAGTACAAAATCGGACAGGACAGTATCTCAGAACTCTATACCACATTAGAGGGTAGATAATTTTTAAAGCTAAAACATTACAATACCTGCAAGACGTAACATTTTTTTTTACCTTGTTGCACCAAGACCAATATTATGCGGAAATATTGTGGCATTGTAGACGTTATTGTGCCCATGAACAGCATCTATTCCATATATCATCGGGATACCCAATCTACTGGACAAAGAACCTTTCTGATAGTCATTTATCATGTTGACCCAATCCTCCGCACTTGCCTCTGGAAGTGGTGTGCTCCCACCACCACTCAAGACACTCCCTGCAACATACCCAATGACATTTCAAGAGTCTGAATTGAACCTGTCAGTTTTATGGGACTCTTTTTTGACAATAAGATGATGTTGTCTCTGTAAGAGCTATAACGAGATGAGTTAATGCATTAGTTATCTGCAAACTTCTCAGAGGTTTAAAATGTTAAAAAAAAAAGGTGGAGATTCAATGGAGTCAGTAACACATTATAATCACATCAATTAAAGGATTCGTAGATGATTTGAGGTTATTAATGCCTCTAAAGCATCAACGATAGTATGACTTGAGGAGGCAGGGTCTCTCATGTACAAAATCCAGGAAGTATGTGTAATTAGTGTGGCCTTATAAATGGTCACATCACATACAGATTTACTACAGAAACATGTCATATAACTTTGAGGGTGTACACTTTTGAAGAAAAAGAAATAGGATTATTCTAAATCTATCCCCTAGATATCATACTTACAATAATGATTACAAGAGTAAATGCAGAAGGATAATTTTACTTTTTTTTCAACTCCACGATAGAAGTCCTACTTCATTTATAACATTGAAAGGAATTCAATTAATACAAGAGTCTATCTTATGGCTAGAACCCAGCTTGTACATTCATATGTGAAAGAGGTTGATCACCCCTTGTGTCTCTTGTAGTAAAATAGAGACTCCTTGATCCCTTGCAAAATAAAACCTAAATGAATCATGTCCATGGCTGCACACATGAGTTGATACCGCTAGGATTTTCACCTGGACTAAAAGAATCAGAAAAGGTAAATGCTCATCACCACAAAATATTATCTCTGTGATGGTCAGGTGGCCACCTATACACTGCATTTGAAAACTGGAAATGAACAATTATTGTGACATAAATCTAGATCATGTGCCCCTCACAAAACAGTAGGCCCAACATGCATGGAGCCCAGACATGGTGATGACACCTGATAATCTTTGCAATGTTAGGTCATTACTTAACAACACAAACTATTGCACCTTAAAAAATGTGAACTTTATGGAATATATAAAAATCCAACAACAAACCCACACATCAAGTGCCCCAAAAAGGAACACAAGATAGAAATAAAAGAGAATGCACAAGCATAATCAATGTTGAACTGTTCTATTTACCAATGGCGTAGGTTCTCATGAAGTCATAAGTAGCCACGGTGCGATCGATTTGTGTCATCTGACCAATCTTCTCTTCCAGCGTCATTCTACTCAAGAGGTCCTTCACTCTTGCAGCCACCGGCTGCCCTGGGTCCTTGTACATAACGTACCCTGTGGATTGAGCCATTGCAGATGCCACAAACCACCATAACGAAAGCACCCCAAGTGTTCGAAGAAAAGCCCTGCCCATCTCTCAGTCCTCACTTCCCCACCCACAAGAGCCCTCGTTCAGTCCTACATCACCCAAAACGGCAACCTCCCATCAGTCTCATATCTGGGGAGCTGCTCTGTTTGGTTGCGCTGAGAGAAAAGAGGCAAGACCACAGTTCGCGACAGTACGATTCTCCTTTCATCTCTAGTTAAGCTACCGTGCGCGAGTTAAAAAAAAGGAACTATCTTTACATAGCCCTTATCGCCTATCTTGCTAAAGAAAAGCTTGAAGAGCTAAAAGGGTCGGATCCGCTTTCCTCTGTTCTCGAGTATTATAAGCAAGAACTAGAAAGACCACTTTTTAGATTCTTTTATCAGATCAAAAAGCCACATTTTAGAGAAAGAGAGAGAGAGAGAGCTTACAGTGCAAAAGAAGAAGCAAAGAGAGAGAGAAAGATGCTTACAGCTGACTGTGACCGAAAGGGAGCAAGTGATTGGAATGCACAAACAGCAAAAAGGAGCAAAAGAAATAACAAAGAGATGATGGTGAAGTGAACGTCTTAGATTCGCCGAGAAAAGAAGGCACGAAGAGACGGTAGTGGAGAGAAAACGGTGATGAAGTGTAGTGAAAGTGAAAGCGAAAGTAAGTGACGATGTTGTCTTTTCGTCGTGGGGTGGCTGCTCTGCCGGGACTTCATGGGAACGTGGTCGTGGGGCCTGGGGGAGGCCTTTCACTTTTCAATTCCGGTCCCTCATTTCTTTTAAATATTCATTTTCGACCCCCTTGACATCTGAGAATCCTATTACCAAAACTAAAAGGTCTCTCGCCGTATGATCGCAAACACCATGTCACACGCCGAAAATCATTTATCTATGAAATCGGAGTCTTCCCTTGACATCTAAAGAAAAAATAACTATATCTTCTAATATCCATATTATGTACGAACTTCTCTTCTGTGTTTAATTGCTTAATTTTCGATTTACACGGGAAAGTCGCAATTCCTATAACTACGGATGATTAGTTTCAGGGAGGATAGATTTTAGAGATGAACCCGAAACCTATCATGTTATAACTAATTTCCAGTTTTTGGATAGTAAAACCTACCATATTTGGTTGGAATTAATTTTGCAACCCTTTCTATTTTTTCGGTCCGGTTCCAAGATCTCTTGAGAGCCTATTTTATTTGTTGTTCCTTTTTTCGGTTAATCTTTTAGAGAAACATCATGTGAGAAGTAATGAAATGATTCGAAGTAAAAGATAAATAATAAAATTATTAAATTGCCAAAAAAAAAAATCCATAAAATGAATATGTAGTTTTGTACATAAAAAATTCAAACTTGTAATGCAAAACATAAACTATAAAAGTCCATTCCCATTCATCCATAAAAATTTAGGGAAAGAGAAAAAATTGACGAGGCAAGGAGTTCCAAAAAAGGACAAAGGATGAGGAGTACTGAGGTTACAATTTAGGGGAAAAAGAAATTAGGGTTTTGACCTTTTAGTTTATAAAACTGGTTCCAAAATAAAGTGGTCAAATCCGGTTCTTGGGTGGGTATTCACTCAGAACCTGTTTCTAGATCAGTTATAATCAATTTCGAAAATTTGGAATTTGTTCTCGGATCAATTTCGAAAATTGGAACCAGTTCGCGGATCTATCTTTTGGGTAGTCCAATCCGATTTTCAGGTAAAACTGGTTTGGTTACACATCCCTAGTTGTCACATTCGAGCGATGTTGCATGGCAAAGCACGAGCCCTCTTTGCTAAGGAAACATGCAGCGAAATATTTAATTTCGCGTAAGATATGGCACGGCCATACTCTCTAAAAGTAAAAAAGAGAGTTCGGCCAGCACTCTGTTATTGTCTAATCGAGTGCCACGAGTGCTATGCTCCGAAAGCAACCAATAACTTCTCGACGGGTCGGAGTGGCGTTCATCACGTTTCGATTGTATTCGAAACGAGAATTGATTGTGTCTTTTGATGTCGGGTTCAGCTTTTGATGATGGATTCTCTAATTCTCAAAAGAATCATGCAAAAGCATGAGGAGTCATCCTCAAGCAGGGAATTCGAAGCGGAGGGATGGATTGGATTAGAGCACCAAAACGGGACGTGACGCGTCGCCTCTCACGTAGGCGAGGCGTGGAGGCTAAACAAGGAACTTCGGTCTTTGTTTCTCAGAGAAGCAACGCATTGCCTTGTTGAATTTGACTCCCGGAAACAATCGCCGGGGAGACGGAACGAAGCGATCGGCAAAGAATAATCTCACGTTTCAGATACGAACGCACGAAACCTACGTACGCCACAAGCATTTACCGGCATCGTCAAAAAGAGTATATATACGGACCAACAGCGCCAAGCAAAATGTCTGTCTTACGATCAAGCGAGGAGACACACTGCCAACAACAATATCCGATTGATAATCTTGGAGGAGAAGGAATTATAAGATACGTTGATGGCGACAAGGCCGAGAACGTCCGGGACCATTGCTGGCCGGGTGGTGCAAGCGATGGGCATTCCTGTGTACGAGGATTTCGAGCCCCAGTTCGAGTGGCGGGAAGAACCGACTGCGAGTTTCTTGAGCGTCTCTCTCCCAGGTTCTGCATATTCCTTCCTTCTTCCTCTTCGGTGTCTATCCTTGTTCTGCCATCATCAATGGTTATCTCCTCCCCTTACAATTTACGGTTCGATTTAGTCTAGTACGTGCATCGTTATTTCTCGTTTTCAACTACGTGTCGTGACGTTCCATCGAGTGCAATTGGTTCAACCGATCGTGATGAAATTGAAATTTGTATGCGAATATGTTTATACACAGGCTTTCTGAAGGAACAAATTAGGGTCACGTATAATGAGCGACCGCGAAGTGTGAAAGTCCGTGGAGAGCGTCCTCTCGGGGCCAACAGATTCAGCCGTTTCGGCAAGGATTTCAGCGTCCCGGAGAATTGCAAGCCGGCGGAGATCAGAGGCAAGTTCGATGGCGGGACTCTCGTCTTAACTCTGCCGAAGAAAACCATCACGCAAGTCCCTCCTCCTCCTCCTAAAGAAGCGTCACCCCGAGTGACGACGCAGCAGAAACAATCTCCGAGCACCGAAAAAGAGCCGAAAGCTCCAGAGGTTGATCGAGCAAATGTTCCCCAAAAGACTACTTCAAGCGGTGACGTCAGGAAGAAGAAGAGTGGCGACGAGGCGGTCGCCGGCGCAAAGGGAGCCGTTGATCAGCCGAAACATCAAAAGGGTCAAGAAGATGCCCCCCCAAAAGCCACCTCGAGCAATGCCAGTGACCCAACGCCACAAAATACGAGCCGGGTCAAGCCTCAAGAAGCTACATCAAATGCGAGGTCGGACCGTGCTCCTGCTTATGGAGTCGATGAAGGCTTGGAAATCATGGCAAAGGAGAAGGGCGACAGACCTACCGACGAATCGCAGAAAACCGAGAAGCCCAAAGATCAACAGGCTCCGCGTGGTAAGGGAAGCAAAACATCATCACAGAACGAGGGGAAAGCGCAGAGAAACGGAGAGATACAGGTTTCCAGGAAGAATAACAGCGAGGCCAGATTGGAAGATGATAGACAAAAGCTCAGCATTCCAGAAGCCATCTCGGGCAAGAAAGTGACCGAAACCGAGGATTTTGTGGGTTCTGTGAAGAAGGCAGTAAAGGGACTGACCGCAGGTTTGAATGAAGACAGGCAACTGGTTGTGAACGTGGGGGTGGCAGTTGTGGTGATTGTAGCTCTCGGGGCCTATCTGTCCTACAGATTTGGATCTTCCACAAGAACCGAGAAATAGCTTTTATCAACAGCCTATCATCCCCAACTAAAAGGAAATTTACTTACATGTCATCATCAGGTTCCTCCTGAAATAAAATGCAGTCTCTATGAATAAATCTCGTGTTCTTCTGGGTGATTTTTAGTGAATTTACGCGAAGAAAGTAACATTGAATGACCTATATCAGGGATTTCTTGATTAATTGGCTGAACGAATTAGCCACCGCTTTCGTTTAATCTGATGTGAATGTGGATAAGTAAGAGCGAAACTAAAAAAATCTCAAAATTTGAGAACTTCTATAACCCAAGTGGCTTTTCATAGCCAAAATCATGGACAAGCTGGCGAAGGGCATCTTTTGACATGGTGGATATCTGATATTTTCAACTAAAAAGGTCATGGAATGTGATGAAATCAGAAGAAAGGATTTGTCTCAGTTCTGCATGAGCTTCAAACTCCAGATATATAAGAAGGAAACAGTGGAAAACCAATGGATTCAAGGATAATTAGACCTCTCTTGTTGATCCTTTATTGATAAGGCAAAGCAGTCAAGCATTCTATTGAGGCCATTACATGATCTAATTATCGAGACAATTCCAACTTAAATTCCCTAGCTCATACTATGAGAAAATTGGAAAGCAAACACACAAAAATGAAAAGGCCTCCAAGGCTAAATAGGCCAAAACACCTTGAGATCTACTCGGTAGTGATCTGGTGAAATCCGTGCCTCGATAAACCACATTGACATCACTTCATGATGAATAGATAGTGGCTACGATCTTTTGGCTAGCATAGTCGTAATGATATGAACATATGAAGTACCAATTGCCAGTTACGGTTAGTGTTATCTGATCGTTGCCATTAGTATAGCTTCCGTAGTTTTTTTTTGTTAAGCATGTGTTGTACCCATTTGCATAAACTGAGATCACATTATTTTGGGTGTTGTCGTAAGTGAAAACAGGCATTTACATTAATTATCAGAATCAATTCAGCACAAGTGGTAAACACAAAAAGATAAAACGACATTCCAATAAATCCTATCGCTATTATTGAGATAAGAAAATGGCTTTTCCATCTATCTAAATTTAAATGGAAATTCAATCTCGACCAGCCATACATGATGATCGACACATGCGTAGTCATTAGGCATCAATAAGTGATGTTCACATAGATTATGCATGTAAATATACCGCTTTAGCGCATGCGTGCTCAAATGCATTTCCTTCTCAAATGCTTTTATCACTACTACGGTAAATCTGATTACCTAAAACATCACCGACATAGAAAGTCTTGCCGGCAACCCATGAGTCGAGGTCAACATTGGAAGTCCAGCCATCCTGGTCCCCGACATAATACGTAGCAGCATAGCTCGAGGATGGAAGAATCAACAGCAACATCGTCACCACCGTCGCGACATTGAGAAAGCACTTCTCGAGACGTGCCATTTCCGAGGTATTGTGCGAGTGAAGGTGTTTTTTGTGGAGATAAGGAGGTTGTTTGTGTGTGTACGTGTGTTCGCATGTGCCTGCATTTGTGTATTGTTAGGCTTGCTTATATATATAGATACTATATGAGAGGGCAGTTCCTTATGCCTGGTGATTCTATGCATGAGGTGGTTACCCATTGGAAAATGCTTTGGTATACTCAGCATGGCGATAAGATAAACAATGCAGAAATTGGCTCAAAGTGAGCCATCTTTTATGTGGAAGGCGGTTGAGTCCTAAATACTAACCTGAAACTGTCAAAATCGAACTCTTTCCAGAATCGGCCATGCCCATAGGGATCGTCGATTTCGTCGACACGTTAAGGATCATGAGATTTTCGTTACCTGATGGTCTTGGAGAGATAATGCAAGTTAGCGACATGAGTCCAAGTTCGTTAAAAACAAGGGCATGCATCGGCTGATCTGTGTACAATGAGCTTATTCAGCCTTGGCCCCATCAGTTTTTGTCGAGTCAAGTTAAGAATGGGCCGACCTTGAGCGGCTTAAACTCAAGCTTTGCTTGTTGGATCCTAGTGGAAAAGTATGAGAAGCATGAAACGTGTGTTATTTTAAACGTTTTATACTCGAGAGTTCGAGCTAGGTCTGATTTTATAGCTTAACTCGAGCTTCATTTATGATCAAATAAAGTTTTGACCTGTTAAGCCCCTCATTGGGTTGACCTCGGGTAGCTCGAGTTGATGTTAAATAGGGGACCAAGCTTTAGCTCTTGTAAAGGTCGAGTTTGAGTGATGCATTGTCCTATATCTCGACTCTCAACTCATGATTCATCAACGTGTTTAGAAAGTTACTTATCATATAATCGAATGAAATTACTACAAGAAATTATTGGAATTTTGATAAAAATTACATTTATCCATTGAAAAATTCCAACCAGATGTGATATATCAATTATTTCGGTTAATAAATTTTTACTATTTGCGATTCAAGTTACGCTTATCTAGATCCTATGTCAAGGTCCTCACAGTATATAGTTAAAGTACATGGTACGCATATGTATATTATTTTGACATTGTACCTATTTTAGAGAAGAAAGTTTATGAAATGTGACCCAAAAATAAGAAGAAGATCTATTTAGTCCTCCCTGAGCTTCAAAATACAGATATAACTTTAAAAAAAGGTGGTAAACCAATGGCAAATTGGAATCCAACACATTCAAGGATTAAACAAGCACTCTTATTGATACTTAATTAAGCCAAAGTCGTCGAGGCATTCTATTGTGGCCATTAAATGTATGAGTGAGGCAATTCCAACTTCATTTCCCTACTTATTTCTTTCGTAAAAAATCAATGATTAGAAAAATATTTTTCTAAATTGATTGCTTTTGTAGTTTACAAAAATGAATAAACGAAAAATATCTCGATCATTTAAGAAAATGTTTAGATATAAATTGTTATCGATAATAAAAAAAAAATATTAACTAATTATTTTAAGTGAAAAAAATTATCATTTTTAGGAAAATATTTTCCAAATCATTCATTTTTCGCGAAAGAAATAAGCATCTTAAATTTTTTCCTTACTCAATAATCTTGCAAGGATAATTCCTTTTAGTGACGTGAGTCCAAGTTCATCAACACAAGGGCGGGCATTGACAAATCTAAGTCTGGTGAGCGAATTTAGCCTTGACTTGATCAATCTTCACCGAATGAAGTTGAGAGCGGACCTCAAGTGCTTTAACTTATAAATCACACTAGTATGGTTTCAAAGGAGATTTGTTACATTCATTAAGAGATTTATTGTGAGAAAATACATTGGTTACATATGTCAGTAACTGTGTAATTACGTATTAAAAATTATTTCATTAATGACCAATGAACATTACGAAATCCATTATATCGTTGTTTAAATCGCTAGCCACACCGTTTAAAGTGGGTAACCTACTTATTTGGGAATATTATAACGGAAGTTCTGTCAACTTCTTGCACTTGAGTTGTACAACTTTCAGTTCCTCCAGTCAAATCTTTAAAGCTGTCGACTTCGTGCACTTCGGTCTTTCCTCCAAGTTGACAGTTTCAAATGGACAAAGATGCACACACGGTTTTTCTTTCCTAATGGAATTTTGCTTTCGGACAGAAACGAAGTCAATTTGGACAAAGAGGCAATTCTGCAACCTTAAATGGCTTTTGCATAGCAAAGATCAAGAACAAGGTGGCGAAGGGCATCTTTAACAAGGTGATCATTATAAATGAGCTTCATGAGCTTCAAAAATCCAGAGACAAGAAAAGGAAAAAAACTTGTAAATGAACGGATTCAAGGATAAGTATGCCTCTTTTGTTAAGGCCAAGCTCTCAGAGCATTTTATTGAGACCACTACAAACCAAAAACACCTCCAGATCTATGGCGTAGCGGGCGCTAAGACCGACGAAATCCTTGCCCCGATTGACCGCATTGACGTCGCTTCACGATGAGTTGACGATCACCGCCATCTTCTGATTAGCGAAGTCACAGTGATACGAGCAGATGAAGTACCATGTGCCGGCGCTCGTCAGTGTTATCTCGTCGTTGCCACTGGTGAAAATCCCGTAGTTCGAATTCGTTGAGCATGTGTTGTACCCATTTGCATCAACAGAGACCACGTTATGATAGGTGTTGTCGTAGACGAAAACTGTCCATTTACATGAATGCTTAGAACCGGTTTAGCCGAAGCCATGAGTACAAAAAAAAATAAAACAACAATCCTATTCATCCTGTCGCTGTTATTCGCTTTAGAAATTGACTATCCGATTTATCAAATCTCAATCGAAGTACAATCTCAAAAAACCATGCATGATAAATCAACATGCGCATAATCGTTTGGCATTAGTAAGTGAAGTCCATACAGATTGTATATGTAGACGTGCCGCTATAGCAAATCCATGCTCACATGTATTTCCTACTCTTACAATGACAACTATAAAATCGATTACCTAAAACATCATTGACATAGAAAGTCTTGTCGCCAACCCACGAGTCCAGATCTATATTATAAGACCAGCCAAAACTGTCTCCTACATAATACGTAGTGGCATAGCTCAAGGATGGAAGAATCAGCGCCAACATTATCACTGCCGCCGCGACATTGAGAGAGCACTTTCCGAGGCGTGCCATTTCCGAGCTGCTGGACGAGTGAAATGAGTTTTCTGTGGAGATAAGGAGGTTGTTTGGGTGTGTATGTGTGTTCGCATGTGCTTGCATTTGTGTATTGTTAGGCTTGCTCATATATATAGATGCCATATGAGAGGGCTGTTCATTGTGCTTGGTGATTTCATGCACGAAGTGATTACGCATTGGAAAATGCTTTGGTTTACTCGCCATGGCGATGAGATAACCAATGCACGATTTGGCTCAAAGCGAGCCATCCTTTCTGTGGCAGGCGATTGAGTCCTAAATCCTAATTTGAAAACTGCCAAAATCGAACTCTTTCGGTCTAGAATGCGACTTAGGGACATGAGTCCAAGTTCATCAGACACTTAGGGCAGGCAGCAACGAATCTACGTACAGTGAGCTTACTCAGCCTTGGCTCGATCAGTTTTCATCCAGTCGAGTCGGCACAAGCCATGCTTGCTCGAGCCCAGCGGAGATGTAAGAGAAACGTGAAAACGGTGGTATTTACGATGTTGTACAATCGACCTCGAGGCAAGTCTGAATTTGTAGCTTAAAACTCAAGCTTCAATTACGATCAAATCATGTTTTGACTTGAAAGAACCTCAAGTAGCTCGGCTCGATGCTAGCTTAGGGCCAAGCTTTAACTCTTGTCAAGGTCAAGCTTGAAGTGTCCGTTATCATACGTTTGGACTCTGAATTCATGATTTATTAACGTGTACAGATCGCTAATCGAATAAAGACATGAAATTATTAGCAACAAACTATAAAGAGTTTGATAAAAGTCATGATTAGCCCTTGAAAGATTGCAATCGAATTTGCAAAAAAAAAAAAGATTTCAATTAACAGATTTTTAGAAATTTTGAAATTCAAATTGCTATTATTCTTGTCGTAGCAAAGCTCTTGGCAAAATTGTTCAAAATGTTATAAACTTATTGACAATTTATCAATTAAATCCATTCAGCTAGTTTTGACTAGAAATTCTAGTCATCCTACGTAGAAACGCCAATGCTAACATGGACAACTTTTGTAATTTTTTATTATTCATTTCTCTTTTCCTTTTTCTTTGTTTTTTTCTTTTCTACGCCGATGAGGATTGCGGCAAATGCCTCACCTAGATTGGGTGAGGGCTGCCTCGGCTGCTACTGAAAGCATCACAAAGACCCTAGGAAGGCCATCATCTTGGTCAGTTGCAGGTGAGGGCCTTGGAGGCCAATTGGCTGCAAATGAGGTGGCCCTCACCTGCAGCCAAAGAGGTTGCGAAGGCCTTGCTGGCCATGAGCAAGGCCGCGATGGCCTCACCCAGGGCCTTCGCAGCCCCACTGACAGTGGCCAAGGAGACCCTCGCCCTAGGCGAGGCTTTTGCAATCAGCCAATATTAGCCGAATGAATTCAATTGACAAATTGAAAGTTTATGAGTAATTTGGCCAAAGTGTAATAAGTTTAGGACTTTCTAGACAATTTTCCTTAAGATCTCACAACATACAATTAAGGTACACTGCACCTTTATGCATACAATTCTGACATGCATCGTATGTTCAGATGAAATCTTTTCCTTATACCCTTTATGAGAAGAATGAACATTTTCCGCATTTTCCACTTGTTGATTATTTCCAACTGATTTGCAGTCGAGGCTCGAGTCACTCTCCTTGACGAAATCATTGATGAACAAGCTTCTGTCAAAAACTGCCTTTTCTTTATTGTTGTGTATGGCAGCAGGTATGTCTGTAAAATCCCATCGTATTAGGCTGATCAGTTCTGCTGTTATGGACTTAGAAAGTGGTGATACCACAATTCATATATTGAGAATTAGGCTTTATTTTGCTACCCCTGCACTTCTAAAGCATTTCTCTGGTTCTCTCTTCACTTTGGCATTTCTAACTTGGTCAGGGACGACAGACAGAGCCAAAACTACGTGAGAATGTTACGATTTACATTTGAAAGGCAATTATGTAACCCCGAGAGGCTTTTGCATGGCCAAAATCATGAAGAAGGTGGGGAAGGGCAGCTTTGACATAGCGAAATTATAATATTTTCGACTAAAAGTTCATGGAATTTGGAAGGATCGAACACAGGATTAATCTCAGTTCTCCTTTTGTTTCATAATCCAGATGCGCACAGAGGAAGACGTGGTAAACCGATGGATGGAATGTTAAAAAGACCTCTCTTATTGACCCTCAATTATTACCGCAAAGCACTCGAAGCATTCTGTTGAGGTCATTACATGCCCTTGTGAGGAACATTCCCACTTCATTTCCCTACTCCATACAATAAGAAAATTGGAAATTTGACACCCCAAATGAAAAGGCCTTGAGAGTAACCCCCTTAGGACTAAACAGACCAAAGCGCCTTGAGATATCCTGTGTAGCCGGTGCAAAGACCGGTGAAATCCCTGCCTCGGTAGACCACATTGACGTCACTTCACGATGAATTGACAGTGACTGCGATCTTCTGGTCAGCATAGTCGCAGTGATACGAACATATGAAGTACCAGTTGCCGGCTTCGGTCAGTGTTATTTGGTCGTTGCCACTAGTATAGCTCCCGTAGGTTTTTCTCGTCGAGCAATTGTTGTACCCATTTGCATCAACCGAGATCACGTTATGCTGGGTGATGTCGTAGATGAAAACTGCCATTTACATGAATCCTCGTAATCAGTTCAGTTCAAGCTATAAGCACAGAAAGATATAACGATGCTCCGATGAATCCTATCACTATTATTGAGATAAGAAAATAGTTTTTCCATATATCCGCTTTTCCCTACTCCATACTATGATTATCAACACATGCGTAGTCTTTCAGCATTAGTATTTGATGTCCATGCAGATTATATATATAGATATACCGCTTTAGCCCAAAAGCATTTCCTACTCCTATCATTACTACGGTAAAATTGATTACCTAAAACATCGCCGACATAGAAAGTCTTGCCGGCAAGCCATGAGTCGAGGTCGACATTGTAAGTCCAGCCAGACTGGTCCCCGACATAATACGTAGCGGCATAGCTCGAGGACAGAAGAATCAGCTGTTGTGCGAAAGAACACCCTAACTAGATGAGAAAAGAAACAAGAATAATCAAGAACACGGAGATTTACGTGGTTCGGCGAAAATCCGCCTACGTCCACGGGAGAGAGAGAGAGAGACGATTTCTTATTGAGAGTTGCGCACTCTTCAAGTACAAGGTACAATGCTGATATATATAGATCTTCAGATCCCCACATTCCTAATCCAAATAGGAAAGAATTAATTTCCCACTTTCCTAATCCAAATAGGAAAGGAATTCCACCCTAAAGATATTACCTAATTTGAAACTTACTAATAATATTTTCAGTAATCATCCTCTATATATTAGAGATATCATGACATATCCTAGTTACATTGAATCGGGACTATTTCCCATGAATACCTCTTATAGATAGGTTCAAATCTAGGAAATATATTAGGAAACAAATAGTCTGCAATCTTCAAGCCTTCCTAGATTTCCCGATCGACTTTTAATTCGAATTTCCAATCGATCGAATTTGTGGAATTCAAGACAATATCAACAAATCTCCACTTTTGGCTTGAATAAACCTCAAGCCTCCACTTGAACCAAGAAAATGAATATATCTCTCCCTCCACCGTACCTTCGCAAAGGTACGCCCGCACCTAGATCGGTGCGGCCTCCATCAACTTCAATGATGAGTGAGAGAAATCAAGTCTCTGTAGGACTTGAACTTCTCTATAGTAACTATCTTTGTAACGACTCCATCTCCTCCATCATTGCGGTCATCCACTTTGTGATCACTTTTCAAAGCTTCATGGTAGGAGCTTGGATCGCTAGAGCCTACGGTAAGAGCATAAGCAACCATATCCTCAAAACCTTATCTCTCCGGTGCTTTGAGAGTGCGCCTTCCTCGACCCGTCGCAATGGTATGAGGAACTTCTACCGTTTCTTTGACTTCCGGAGCTTCATCGGATGACTCGCCATTCTTTGCAGATTCTCTGCATTCAAGCTCCACCTTAACGATAGATTTATCACTCTCCTCTTCAGTAGCCACGTGTGGCACGCAACTTGACTTCAACATTGCAGATTCATCGAACATAACATCCCTGCTCGTTAGAACTTTCTTCTCACTTGGATCCCATAATTTGTAGCCTTTCACTCCTTTCTCGTAACCGAGAAATATACATTGTTTTGATTTTGGATCCAATTTCGAGCGTTTCGAACTCTGCACATGTACAAAAGCAGGACAACCGAATATTCTTAAATTAGAATAATCGATGATTTTACCAGTCCATACCTCTTCAGGAATTTTGCATTTAATTGCAGTTGATGGAGACCGATTCACAAGATAACATGCCATGCAGACAGCTTCTGCCCAAAACTCCTTGCTCAATCCCGCATGTAGCCTCATGCTTCGAGCTCTCTCTAATAAGGTCCGGTTCATCCTCTCCGCTATGCCATTCTGTTGGGGCGTATCCGGAACTGTGAAGTGACGTTTAATCCCTTCATTCTTGCAAAGCTCCATGAATAGTGTCGATTTGTACTCTCCTCCATTGTCCGATCTCAAGCACTTTACCTTCTTCCCCGTTGAAGTCTCAACTTCAGCTTTCCATTCTTTGAACTTTTCAAAGACTTCACTTTTGTGTCGCATGAAGTAGACCCAAACTTTGTGAGAGAAATCGTCAATGAATGTCACGAAGTATTCCTTCCCTCCTTTTGACTTTACCGGTGAAGGACCCCATACATCCGTGTGTACATACTCGAGTACGCCCTCGCTTGTATGAG
>MU090096.1:0-51019 GCA_014858505.1 Corymbia citriodora subsp. variegata
ATAAAGAAAATGCAGTCACAAATCCCAAGAAATAAGAAAAACCATGCATTCTTTTAATTGGGTATATGCAGCAAGGTCATAGTACAAAAGGGTTGTGGTGATAGCTAGTCCATGAAGTAAATCATTTGATGCAATCAACATTATCTGAATACAGGAGCACACAAATAGGAAATAATTGAAAGGGTTGTGGTGATAGCTAGTCCATCAAATGATTTTTTTTTTTTTGGAGGGGGGAGGGTTGTGTGCTGCCAATTGAAGGAATTGGTAAATTGAGCATATGAGAAGATGAGGAGTATTTTTAAGGTTTACTCTTTGTATGACTTTCTCCTTTGGCATCTAGATCTCCTTTATTTGCTGTGATTTCTCACTTTGTTCTGCCTTAGTTTATTTCAATGGGTTCTGTGTCTTATGTACTTGATTGTTACTGTCACTGTCACTTCCTAGGAGGAATGTGGGTAAGTTCTCAGTTTTCTAATTAATGTTCAGTTAATGGAAACTTGCATTATCTTCTTATACTTACTTTTCATTTAGCATTTGATGGTTTGGTCTAAGATTGCTATGCATGCTCCTTTCCCAACATTTATCCAACAAATGAAGAAACCTATTATGTCCTGCAAGTCAAGTGGACCAAAATTAGTTATGAGTCTTAAGAGTAGTTGATGTAGATTTCGAGGTTTAAAATTGTTCTTGGATGGTTGTGACTGGTGGGCCTTGAGCCTCAAGTGTGGGAATAAATTCATCAATCAACACATGCTGCACTGAGTTTCCAACGCCACATTTTGCTGCCAAGTGCTCCAAGAGCTCACCATCAGAAGGATCACATTTCACTCCCAGAGGTAGCCCAGGCCATTCCGGCGAAACTTGCAGAGCAGAAATTTTGCTAGAAACATCATTTAAGCTGGAGATTCCCAAGTAAAATTGGAAAGGAAAAAAGAAGTTGCCCAGAAACAGACAATGCAAAGTACAGTCTTATGACTAAAATTACTAAACATGGATTTTTAAGGTCAGTAACACATGTTCCCTTGTATGTTAATTGCCAAAGTATAAGAAAAAGAGGAACAGGTTTCACTTTCTTGAAGAAGAGTGTATCCTGCACCTAACATGATGAATCTAAATGTCCAGTTAGGTGAGAAGAATATACACGGATAAGTATCTATTTGAATTCAGGTAGTACGTTGATCACATAAGACAATTCTACAAGTAGCATCACAAACTTACATCACTTATAGCATTGCTTGCAAACACAGTTACGCCACATCCATGTTGATTTCAATAGCAAATCTGCATTTGCTTCGAAACAAATCCAAGTTTAATGAGTCTCGACAAATGCCAGGGAACGAGCAAAAGATAATGCAACTTCTGCCCTAACTCAGAATCACTGAGAAACGCCATAATTCAGTTGAAATAGACCCCTATAAGCAGCACAAGCCAACACGTAGGCAGTACAAATCGAGCCCAACCTTCCCAAGCTTGCAAAAATGAGGAAAAAGAAAACCAACCTAGATAGAGAAAACGAGAGACAACCTGAACTCCGCTGTCGCCAGAATCGCAGGGGACGAGAACGGGGCCGGGGGCCGACCGATCGACGGAATCGCAGGGGACGAGGATGGGGCCGGGGGCCTGCCGATCGACGGAATCGCAGGGGACGAGGATGGGGCCGAGGGCCTGCCGATCGACGGAATCGCAGGGGACGAGGATGGGGACGGTCAACGGCGGCCAAGTCGACGGGCGGAGAAGGGAGGAGAAGAGAGGAGAAGCGTGGTCGTCGCTGTCGGGAGGAGAAGGGAGGAGAAGAGAGGAGAAGCGTGGTTGTCGCTGTCGAGAGGAGAAGAGAGGAGAAGCGTGGTCTTGGGTGAGAGAAGGGTTTGGGTGACTAGGTCAAAACAAGTTTTTTCCAAGGCTGAATAATGTTTGGGCTTAACCCAACCCAAAATATAATTGTTTACTTATGACCCGAACACTATTAAAACTCGAAACATGTATTATATTTTTTTCGTGTTCGGGTTGTGTTCGGATCGTGTTTGAGTCGGGTTGATTCGGGTTTTTGGACACCCCTACGTCTCGGGCATATGGGAGAAAGATGATTGATGGAGCTTCACAAGAGGAATGCACTCCAAGGTATGAAAACATGCAAATTAGATTTTTGCAAATTTTGTGTGCTTGGAAAACAATGCAGAGTACGGTTCAATACTGCAACTCATACAAGCAAGGGCGTGCTCGAGTATGTACACACGGATGTATAGGGTCCTTCACCGGTAAAGTCAAAAGGAGGGAAGGAATACTTCATGACATTCATTGACAATTTCTCTCGCAAAGTTGGGTCTACTTAATATGACACAAAAGTGAAATCTTTGAAAAGTTCAAAGAATGGAAAGCTGAAGTTGAGATTTCAACGGGGAAGAAGGTAAAGTGCTTGAGATCGGACAATGGAGGAGAGTACAAATCGACACCATTCATGGAGCTTTGCAAGAATGAAGGGATTAAACGTCACTTCACAGTTCCGGATATGCCCCAACAGAATGGCGTAGCGGAGAGGATGAATCGGACCTTATTAGAGAGGGCTCGAAGCATGAGGCTACATGTGGGACTGAGCAAGGAGTTTTGGGCAGAAGCTGTCTGCATGGCATGTTATCTTGTGAATCGGTCTCCATCAACTGCAATTAAATGCAAAATTCCTGAAGAGGTATGGACTGGTAAAATCGTCGATTATTCTAATTTAAGAATATTCGGTTGTCCTGCTTTTGTACATGTGCAGAGTTCGAAACGCTCGAAATTGGATCCAAAATCAAAACAATATATATTTCTCGGTTACGAGAAATGAGTGAAAGGCTACAAATTATGGGATCCAAGTGAGAAGAAAATTCTAACGAGCAGGGATGTTATGTTCAATGAATCTGCAATGTTGAAGTCAAGCTGCGTGCCACACGTGGCTACTGAAGAGGAGAGTGATAAATCTATCGTTGGGTTTCCAAAATTCTTCGGGAAGGATCTTTGTGTCTAGAATGGAAGAGCTTGCTCCAATATCGATGAGTGCCATCAAAGGGATTGGTTTATGGTATTTGGATATAAAGGGTACTACATTCTAAACTCAAGAGTTTGAGTTGGAAATTTGTGACAAGTATGCTATCCCATACATGGCCCTCTTAGCCTTAATAGGGACTGCCTGTCAGTCACCAAGTTCCTTCTCAAACAATGAACTTAGATCATAGTAAACTCTAAAATATCGGAAATTCTGATACATAGGATCCCCTAAGGGCAAGTGCATAGCATACTCTAGGATTTTTCTTAATCACAGTGTTTGTTCAGAACATTCATTCTGGATTAGAAGAGAATAGGAGTATTTAGAAGATCATGTTGAAGGTAGAGTACACAACACACTTCTTATTTCACTCTCTGGTTTTTACAATGGGGACTCCTTGCTCTTATATAGGTGAAGGAGGATACAACATACAAGAGCAGGCATACTGACCATGCTAGGACGTAATTATCGGAACAAACTTAGCCACTTATGGGCTACACGCATAGAGAGTCCTAAAGAAATCCCGTGACAAGCTATGAATAGTAGTTTTTCGCTTGGTGCTACAATAAAAACAGACTGAGTGAACAGTAAAAACAGACTGAGTGAACAGTGAACAATGTACAGTGACCGATGTATAGTGTTTTCAGGACGGCTTTTTATTTGTCTTTTCCGTCTCTAGCATTGTAGTCATAATCCGAGTCATCAGAGCTATGATGAGCCAACTGTTCTTGGTAGAGAGCCTCTTCTGCATCTGATGGACTGGAGCTTCCGTCTTTTTCTCTTTTGAAAGCACGGATGAGATTCTCAATTTCCTCTACCGACAAGTCTGGTGGACGAGATGAGCTAGCACCGAAAGTGTCGCCGAAAAAAGGGACGTAATTTGGGGTGTTTCCCCAAGGGTCTTGTGAAAGTGGCCCTTCCCATAGATCATAGGGGGTAGAGGAGTCTGGGTTGTTTTGCCAAAAGGTATGAAGAGCCTCTTGGATCTGGTCTCTCATAGAATCCCAAGCTTCAAAGTGGTCCCAAGAGATAGGGACTTGTGCAGATGGCCATGCTTCTGGTGGGACGGTGCGGTTTTCTTGACATAGGATTCTCTGGAGTGCACATGACGCTAGCCTGCTAGTGGTGATGGAGTATGGAAGTGTCTGGTGAATCCGAGCAAATTCTTGAAAGACTTGGGATCTGTAGCTTGAAATTCCTACAGCAGAAGGTTTGTCAAAAATCCAGCCACATGGATGGGAAAATGTCCATGGTCGGTGGAATAAGATAACAGTGTATCTTTCTAGTTCAGGCTTTCCTTGGCGATTTTGGACTTTAAAGAGTTCTCTCCAATATTGGAGAGGTTTATACCATGCAAAAATCTCCAAAAGATGTTTATGGTTATGAAGTTGACCTTGGCCATCTTTTTTAATAACCTGCAAAATTTTGTCAGTAGGAAATTCAATGGATATAGTGTACAAGTTGAACATGTATCAAAATAACCATTTCAGATCTTTTGGAAATTCTTCATCAGGAGACCATTTGAGAGGGTGAATAAATGGATATTGTGGATGAAGTCCGTCTGGTCTAAGCATTAATCCTCCATGTTCGCGGAAAATTCGGAGGTGATATTCCCACATAAATTCTAAGAGCCTTTCTTTCAAACTATTGTGGTGGATTGCCATGGGAACATCAGGAGGGTATTTGAGGCTGGGCCAACCACCTGGGATTTTGTCCGTTCGATATGTGTCCAGGAATGGCTCATTTTTGACATACATGTTGATGGTTTCCAATGGTTCCTTTGAACGGGACAAGAAATCAGCAAGGACATTCTTAGTTCCTGGAATGTGTTTAATTTCAAAGGAGTATTTAGAAAACCATTCAACCCATCGGAGCAATTGTGGATGGGGGACTTGCTTTTGCTTGAATTTAAGCATCTGAGGGAATGAGGACATATCCATTTCAACAAGAAAATGGTGTCCAATGAGGTGGAACTCAAACTTTTTGATGCCATACTTGACTGTAAGTATCTTTTTAAAAGTGGAATGATAATAAATTTCTGCTTGGGAAAATCGACCACTTTTGTAGGCACAAATATGCCTGGTTCCATTGATTTCTTCGAAAAGAATGGCTGCCTAATACTTGTCGCTGGCATCAGTTTGGAGAATCTTCTTGCTAGTAGATGGAATTTTTAAAGGAGAAAGGTTTTGCAAAAGCTGTTTGAGTTGGGAAACAGCTTGAGTTTGTTTTGATCCCCATGGTGAAGGATTTTTCTTGAGCATTCTCTGAAGGGGTCTAAGATGTGTGAAGATATGGGGAACAAAATCTCTCAGATAATTTACAATGCCAAGAAATTGCTGAACTTGTTTAGTAGTTAAATCCTTTTCAGGAAATTTTTGGAGTTCATTAGTAATATGAGGTTCAGGGCAGTAGGTTCCTTCTTTGAGGCGCATGCCAAGGAATTCAATTTCCTTCTAAGCAATAATCATTTTCTTTTGAGAAAGCATAATACCATGCTTCTTAACAATATCAGCAAATTGTGTCAGAAGTTGGCAATGAGATTGTTCATCAGGACTAAACAGGAGGATGTCATCAATATAAATCTGGGAGTTTTGAAGGATGGGTTCAAAAATTTTGCACATAGCCTTTTGAAAAAGGGAAGGTGCAGTTTTGAGGCCAAAAGGGACAACTGTCCATTGAAAGTGTTGGTTTGGGATACAGAACCCAGTTTTGAGTCTGTTTGCTGGATCAATACCCAGTTGCCAAAATCCTGCCTTAAGATTAAATTTTGAATAGATCTTTGCTTGGGCAAGGCTTAGGAAAAAGGGAATTTCGATGAGGCAATGGGAATTTATCATCCTGAATGAACTGATTTAAAGGCTGGTAATTAATTACTAACCTCATTTTTCCACGGTTCTACTCGGCCTGTTTGTTGACATAAAATGCTTCACATGCCCATTGGGAGTCAAAAGATTCAATGAGACATTGCGCCAATAGTTATGCACATTCCTGCTGAGCAAGTGTGAGATTTTAGGGCTCATTCCTGAGTGACTGGCTTTTGTAGGATTGATATCTTCATTCCTTTTGACATAAAAAGAAGAGTTTTTCCACAAGGGCTGGGTGCAAGTTTGGGAAAACTGGAAGGGTGTTTCAGCACAGGAAGAAAGTAGACTTTGGATGATTGGGTCCAGGATGGCTGGTTGGAGGGCATAGAATCGTTTAATGTCTACAAATTCCCTAAATTTATTTTTGAAACGAAGGCCATGAGAAAGAATTCTAAGTTTGGGAAGTTGGGTCAGGATGTCCCAACCAATAATGATATCTTTATCTGGAGACTGAGAGCCAAGGACTTTGGTGGTAATAGAACACTGGGGAAAGAACTGAATAGTAATGGGTTTACTACGATACTTGGTAGCAAAAGTGTCTCTAGAAGCAGAATTGAAGTACCTGGTATAGGGTTTCCAAAATTCTTCTGGAATGATCTTTGTGTCTAGAATGGAAGAGCTTGCTCCAGTATCGATGAGTGCCACCAAAGGGATTGGTTTATGGTATTTGGATAAGAGGATGTGGACGGGAATATACGGGTGATGGACAGGTTCATTGAGCTCAATTTCTGCAGGTGAATCAGGGAAGAAGGTGAAGACATCGGTTTCAGAATTTGAGGCTGAATCTGAACTATATGTTTGAATAGCACAGAAAGTATTTTCAGATGGTTGGTCGTCTAAGGAAAAGACGGACTCTATATCTGAATCATCAAGTTGGATGCTAGCGCTTTTGGCAATTTTGTCTATCAAACGGCTTCCTCGCTTGCTTGCCTTTGGACAATTTTTAGCAAAATGTCCTCTTTTGTTACAGACATAACACATGTCTTTGTTGCGTTTCTTAGAGGAACGATGATGGCTTTTACGCAAAAATTTACACTTACCATTTGCGTGTCTTTTTGAAGGAAAGTCATTTAAAATGCATTTTCTTTTTGCATCTTGTGCAGGATGGGTCGGAGCAATCATTGGGACATTTGATCTGTAAACCAGGTTTGAAACACGCCTTGTCAAGATGCCTGTTTTCTTTGAGAAAGCTTCGGAAGGCTTCTCGTCGAAGGCAAAGTTCTTCTATGGCGATGTGAACGGCTTGCTGGATTTCACCAAGAGTAGCTTCTGTTATGCTTTTCTGCCTTTGTTGGAGAGTTTTTTTTGCAGCTTGGCTGAGTTCCTTTGGAATAGATGCCAAGAAAATAGGCTTGAGGTTCCAATCTGCACCAAGTAGATAAAATAACTTGATCATAGCTTGGAAGTGCCGGTCAAGATCTTTGTGCCTTAATGAGCAACATTTTCGATCAAAGAACTCCTTTCTTTTGAGTTCTTTGGAATCTTCAGGCTTGCCAATGAAGTACATATGGATAATCTGGATAGCATTATCCAGGGGCTGAGTCAAAAGGTACATTTGATCTTGTTCCGAGGCAGTATGCCACCAGTCTTTAAGGGCTCCTGTGAAATGGCTAGTGAATTCCAAGAGAATGTCATAAGTACTAGGTTCAGAAATATGCCTGGTAGTGAGCAAAGCATGGAATTCTTGAAGCCTATCAGACCACTTATAGTATGGAATGTCATCCAATGTGAAATAAACTTTGGATGATGTGGCAGTAAAATTCTGAGTTGCATCAGGTTGATCCTGGTGGTGTATTTCAGGCTCAGAAAGTATTTCTTCATCCTTGACACTGCCTGCCATAAACAAGGTTTCTTCCGCAGAAGATGATTCGATAAGATTATCAGAATCGTATCCAGATGAAGAGTCAACCTGTCTTGCTGTGGATGGTTTAATGACAGCAATCGAAGGGATCTAGTGTCGGAGGAAGTTCTCGATCGGATTGGAAATGGTGAGAGTGGCAGGGTGGTTTTTAGGTGAGTGGTCATCAGAAGGGCGTTCAGGATTACCAGGAGGAGATGGTGATGCTGGAAACTCTGTAGAAGATTTCCTTTGCTTCTATTTAAGCTTGCGAAGATTTTCGCGAAGGACCAAGAAATTGTTTTGAGGCGGAGAGGCGGCTAAGCTAAGAACAGCAGCAAATGAGGATGATGCTCCAAGAGATGATTCTGGTTTGGGTGGCAAGGAAGGAGAAGGAAAAAAGGGTGGATCGATTGTGGTGAACGACTGTTGGCTTTGGAGAATCTGGATCTATCGTTTGAGCTTTTCAATTTCTGGTCTCTAATCTTCCAAATAATGGCTAGGAGGTGTCTGCTTGATTTCTAGCAAATGAAGCCTTTTTTGGAAATTTTTCAACATGCAGTAAGATAAGTCAGTGGTCTTATTTACGCGTTCAAGACGTGTAGTAACAGTGCCTAAAAGCTTATTTTGAGCCAAAGCATTTTCAGTTTGCTAATTCAAAACAGTTTCGGCAGCAGAAAGCTGCTTACGTTGTCCTTGTGCATCAAGACCAGTGGGGTTTGGTACCTTGGGCGAGTGCTGATACTTTTGGTGTGGGTCAGAGAATTTTTCCAATGGAGGAAATTTCCGGGTGCGAGTGCTGGTTCCAGATGATTCTATGGTCTCGAGTGGAGGGAAATCATCAGGATGAAACATGCATATACTAGGTAGGACAGGAGGTGAGACGGGTTTAGGTACACAAGTGCCCGGTCTAGGTAGGTCCAAGGGAAATGAATGATTCTTTTTACCCATTTCTGGATCGGCTTATAGAAAGGCGAAGTGATCATGGGTCTAGCTGATGGTGGTTGAGAGGAGGGAGCGGGCTTGCAAGGTGGTGGAGTTGAGGTTGGTATAGGGGACCTGGATGGTCCATAAGAAATAATGAATTGATATATGCCTCCATCTTCTCCAAAAGGTCCAACAGTTGAATCTCTATCAAGATATCTTTAGTTAAGGGTATCTTTCTTTGTCTTTTTCTTTGCAGAAGGTCTGTCATCTTCTTCCTTAGGTTTTGTGCAGGATGAACAGATACAATCTGGGTCCCAAAAACAATGTCCAGTAGGGTCTTTAAAAAGATGAATTGGCTGCCCTTGAGAGCCAAAAGAATGGACAAATCGTTTGTCATCTGGTTCGCTTGAGACAGGATCAGTGGGACAAGGTGTAAAATGGAGAATGGTAGGAAAAATAGAGGAAGGTTCCTCCTTGGTTTTGTCGAACTTGATGGTAACGGTACCATCTTTTTTCCTAGTGAATTGTGGTTCACTAGATTGGACCGGTTTGCAACTCTGATGGAGTTTTTCGTAGTTGGTGACCCAACTATCCGGAAGGAGTTTAACAAGCTCATTTCTTGGGATCTGGAGAGGGACATGGATGCAGGAAGTCTGGTCGTGATTGATCGAAATAACAAGGGCATCCTCAGAATTTAGGATGTTGAGATCAATGGCATGGTTTTGGACCCGGTAGATCATTTGATAGTGTAAGGTGGCAGCAATAGATCTAGGAGTTTGTGGGGCTCCAGTAATTTGTAGCTAAACCTTAAGAGCAATAAGTAGGTTAGGATCTGCAAGAGCAATGTTAAAATTTGGGAAAAGTGTAACAAAAACAGTTCCCGCATTCATTGTTGTCTGGATAATACCAACACAAGCTTGTTGGTATTCCAAAAACCTGGTGTCTAACAGGGCTATCCTTGTTGTAACAGGTAAGCCTTTTCGGCCATGAAAGGTCAAAGCAAAACGGATGGCTCCAAAATGGAAATAAGTGTAGCCTTATTGAATCCATTGGGATGGAAACTCTAGTGGAGTCTGGAGAGTAACAAACTGTTCTTGTTCAGTTGCCTGGATGGGGTGTTGGTCAAAACGAGAAGACTGAACATATTCTTTAACAGTACAAGGGGTATGTTTGATCAGGTGTTTGATAGACCGAAGTGGAGCGAAGGAAGATGGTTTAGCGAAGGCAGTGTATGGGTTCATCATGGGGAGCTGGGTTTCTGAAATCTTACTATCCTCTATGAGGTAAGCAACCTCATAAAGATAGTCTATCTTTGAACATGAAGACTTTCGAAGTTCGGGTGGAGGCTGGAGAGAAAGATTAGAAGTAAGAGAGACAGGAAGAGAAGGGGAAGATGAGTCTGAGGTTTCCATAGGATGAGAGGTTCTCTTCTAGTAACAGAACGTGGTAATGACCAAACTAAAATTATTCAAAGAAATCCATGGCTCTAATACCATAAAGGGTACTACATTCTAAATTGAAACCAGAGAATCTGCAGAGAATGGCGAGTCATCCGATGAAGCTCCGGAAGTCAAAGAAACGGTAGAAGTTCCTCGTACCATTACGACGGGTCGAGGAAGACGCACTCTCAAAGCACCGAAGAGATACGGTTTTGAGGATATGGTTGCTTATGCTCTTACCGTAGGCTCTAGCGATCCAAGCTCCTACCATGAAGCTTTGAAAAGTGATCACAAAGTGGATGACCATAATGATGGAGGAGATGGAGTCGTTACAAAGACGATTACTACAGAGAAGTTCAAGTCCTGCAGAGACTTGATTTCTCTCACTCATCATTGAAGTTGATAGAGGCTGTACTGATCCAGGTCCGGGCGTACCTTTGCGAAGGTACGGTAGAGGGAGAGATATATTTGTTTTCTTAGTTCAAGTGGAGGCTTGTGATTTATTCAAGCCAAAGGTGGAGATTTGTTGATATTGTCTTGAATTCCACAAATTCGATCGATTGGAAATTCGAATTAAAAAGTCGATCAGAAAATCTAGGAAGGCTTGAAGATTGCAGACTATTTGTTTCCTAATATATTTCCTAGATTTGGACCTATCTATAAGAGGTATTCATGAGAAATAATCCCGATTCAATATAACTGGGATATATAATGATATCTCTAATATATAGGGGATAATCACTAAAGATATTATTAGTAATTTTCAAATTAGGTAATATCTTTAGGGTGGAATTATTTTCCTATTTGGATTAGGAAAGTGAGGATCTAATTCTTTCCTATTTGGATTAGGAAAGTGGGGAATTAATTCTTTCCTATTTGGATTAGGAAGGTGGGGATCTAAATATCTATATATATTAGCATTGTACCTTGTACTTGGTGTGCGCAACTCTCAATAAGAAATTGTCTCTCTCTCTCTCCCGTGGACGTAGGCGGATTTTCGCCGAACCACGTAAATCTCCATGTTGTTGATTATTCTTGTTTCTTTTCTCATCTAGTTAGGGTGTTCTTCCGCACAATAGTCGTGAGTTCAACAACTAGGGGCCAACGTATGACGTCAGTGTCAATCAAAAAACGAGTTTTAGATCTTGTTTTTACATTATCATTTCTTTATCTTTTCTAGCTTTGTGCTTACAGATTGAAAGGAACAAATGAATTAAAATCCTGAAATGAGTTTCCAACTGAAAAGAAATTTTGTCAACAAAACCGAGATAGGAAAGCCGTAACTCATGGATCACTAGATTGCCTAAAGAGGGTGTAAGGAAACATTAACAAATACTTAATACAGTTGAAGGCTAATATGGTGGATTAACTTAGCATGGCCCGCTTTAGGCTGGGGTGGGGAATCACAATTTTTTTTTAAAATCTATTGTAATTATATTAATTCAGTTGTAAACCACTTACAATTATGCCGATTTAGTCCATCCAGCCGATTTTGACTAGTCGTCCAGGCAATGCTAACGTAGCAATTTTTAATAATATTTTATTTTTTTCAATTTTTTTATTAATTTTTCTCTTTTTTTTTTTTTTCTCTTCTTCCTCCTTTGGCCTCTTTTCCCAATAGGGCAAGGGCCACAAAGCCCTTGCTTGACGCCGGCAAGGGTGGGCGAGGCTGAACGAGGGCTACAACACTTGTCGGCTACTGTCAGAAAAGAAGCCAAAGAGGAAGAAGAGAAAAAAAAAGAAAAGGCAAAAAAAAATTTAAAAATTTAAAAAAATAAAATAATTAAAAAATTATCACGTCAATGTTAGCCAGCTAAAATTGGTCGAATAAATTAAATCAGCACAATTGCAAAAGGTTTAAGACTAAATTGGCAAAAAAAAAAGTTTATAACTAAATTGACTCAATTGCAATAAGTTTAGGGCTTTTTTTTGGTAATTCTCCCCCAAAAGGAGCATGGAAATAGTGGTAGCCATGCCTACTACAAATTTATATAGCAGTTTAGAAGATAAGTGCGCTTTTCGAACAAATTTCTGAGAAATGGTTTCAAGAAGAACCTCCCGAACAGCCATGAAACTAAAAACGACAGACAAGATTCACGAGCCACGAAACTTTTCGGTTTTATTTTAGAATCTCTCAAAGAAAAAGGTTAAAAAAATACGTATCGCAGATAAATGCGGAACCTGGGAGGACAAAGTGGACGCCATCCACGACCATGGGATGTCCATCACGTGGAGTCTGGTGAAAGGCCACCGGCTGCACAAGCTTTACAGTAGCCTGAAGGTGGTCCACCAGTTCTCTGCCCACGGCAATGGCTGCGACGCGACAGTGACGCTGATTTACGAGAAGAAAGACCCTAGCAATTCAGATCCCGATGAGTATATGAACTTCCTCACTAAAATGCTCGAGGCGGCAAACAAAGACGCTTTGACGAGGAATGAAAAAAATATGCTTGAAATGTTAAATCAATAAATTTGAGGGACGATGTTCTACGTGTGGTTTAAGTACTCAATAACGTGCTTTGGAAGCATGAAAGGGTGGATTTTAGCTGCCCACTATAAGTGTGTTAAGCTTTCAACAGTGCATGATGGTGTTGTACTCCAATAAAGTTCAGTCAGTTGTGTTCACAAAGAGGAGAAAAAAAATTTGCATGTGGTATAATGATTTTGGTATCTTTTGTGGCCTGAAATTTGCTTTATGCTACATGGAAAAAAAGACCATATACAAAATCTGAAACAAACGATACGAATTTATCATATTCTTGTATTACCATATTCATATTAATTTTTTAAGTAAAAGAGATGCATACAATATAGATCTAGTGGAGGTCAGTTTATAGCGGTCGAGGAACGAAACTTTGGGTGAAAATTAGGCGCACGACACGAGTTCAAATCCTAAAATCACCAAGACCAAATCAGACGTTCATGTCATTTAGACCACCCATCTGAACTTGAACTCGCGTTTTACCATATCCTTTAGATTGGTGAGATTTTTCCTGAAATTTGAACTCTAGCCCTACACGATGCTGGCCTGGTTTCGTTAGCTTGGGTTAGCTTGGGCATAGGTATTATGCTAGAAGCCGGCCCGAACTCATCTTGCTCGACTTATTGATCACCTTCGGTTGGCATGGCACCTCTAGCCAGTTACGATACATCAAGAAAAGTCTCGGATTTTATAAGTATTGTATGGTTGAAACAATTAAATCTTGCATATGTGGATCCGTGTGGATTCGCGGCTCTGTTCTTTCGCTACCCAACATTGGCCGGGGTGTTGCACTTGCATTTCACAGCTTCGAGGGCTTTTTTGGGATGTAGATTATGGCACTGATTCTCACTCTCATGTAATTGTGCCCCCTTCAGCATTATTACTTGGTAAATTCCACTGCGATCCCCGTAACTAGTATTACTTTATATATTTTACTTTCTTTTATGCCGTTGAGTGATACCGAAGGTGTCGGACATTTAAAAAATAACATAAGTATGACAAGCTGGTAAATGCTTACTTGGTCATGCCACACCCTGCATGATGACCACACATGCATAACACAATCAAGGCACACTGCACTCTCAATAATGTGTTAGTCAATCACACTTAAGTTGTATCGTAGGCGATCTCACCTGGTCATTGTCATACCCTGTACAATGTCACATTAGGCTCACATGATCAATGCCACCAACTCATGCATATCATAAACAGTGCAACAAGCACAAACATAATAAGAACACAATGTCAACTTGTCTCTCATGCACCATTGCATTTATGCGTGTTCCAATTATTACGATCCCTTGGGCCACGGCACAACCCTCGAGTTGGTGGTCTACTGGTCGTAAATCATGCATCGTCCTCCTCAGTGAGGCACGGCTACGTCATGGGCCTCCCCTCAGACGACATTTCTAAAGGAGCATAGGCCCTCTACCGCAACCCGCATCCGGACACCCACCGGGAATTCCGACAAGTCAAACTCAATTGACTAGCCACATGAGCACACCACCGCGATTTATTTTAATCTTGCAAATTAGCCGATGCAAACATGGTACATACTCACAATATAATTCACTGCACATTTCTCAGGCATGAATTGCAGGAAAGAATGATATGTGGTCGCATTTTATTTCCAAAACCTATCTTGCTTTCATGCCTCATCAGAGAATATATCATTCTTGTTTTTCTCATAAAGCTTGATATATATATGCCCAACACCTCGGGATTTTGCCTCTTTGTAGCCCATGCAATCAATACGCATATGTCGAGATATAATTAATTAGAACAGTCAAACACGCAATAATTTCCAACAATCATATAATTAATCCAATCAGCAATCCAACATACATTTATGATTACTAACACGTGAATAAATCTCACTATTCAATTATAAATAAACCGCACTATGCACAATTAAACCTCAATCAATTATTATTAAAATTAATAATAATAAATCCGAATTTCAATAAATAATGTAAATCCCAAATTCAATCAATAACAACTAAGTCCGAATTTAATAACTAATAACTAATTCCGAATTTCAATAAATAATATTAATCCCGAATTCAATCATTAACAACTGATTTTGAATTTAATAAATAATATGAAGTCCAAAATTAATAAATAATAATTATTTCGAATTTAATAAATAATATATTAGAAAAATTGTTTCTTTTTAATAAAATACTCTTAATCCGGATTATCCCACTAATCCTTGATTACTCTAACTAATTATCGTCAATTCTTCATAAACATGTTTAACCACGTAATAACACATAATCGCGATTAACTCTAATCTAATCTCTCCCTAAACAAGTTTAACGGACTAATCAAGGGTTTCCAATGTAAACTCACCCAACGACGAATCCGATGACACTAGCGCGACGGCGATGATGAGGTAGATGAGCGGCACCTCTGCTTTACCAAAACCGAACGTTTCGGAACCGGATCTCCACCGAAACGGTTCGGATCGAGCTGACCTGCGGGGAAGGGGACTCCGCGGCGGCTTCGGCCCGCTGAGACGGGCTCCGGTGACCGGACAGTGGCAGCTGGGAGCGAAGGTTGGCAGCTGCGAAACCGGCAGGACAGAAGAGGAAACGGGTTGGTTCAGGCAGCTATCGGGCTCCGGCAGCGGCCAACGAAGCGGCGGCGACTGAGGCGGCGAATGAAGGGGGCGGCAGTGGCAAGAGAAATGTAGCAGCAGCAATAGTGGTCGGCCGAGCAGCAGCCGAAGGAAAAGAAGAAGAAGAAGAAGAGGAGAGAGGGCTGCATGTAGTACGTGCATGGGGAAGGGAAAACCGCACGGAGGGGAGAGAGTCAGAGGTCAAGGGGCAGCAGGAGGGGCGACTGACCGCATGGGGAAGGAGGAAAGAAGAGAGAAAAGAGAGGAAGAAGAGGGGACATGGGACGTGAGAGAAGGGAGAGAGAGAGAAGCGGCTGAAGGGGGGGCCGAAAGTCCCCAAGCCTCTCCCATTTCCCTATTAGATTCAAACAAAGATTGTTTCTCAGTCCAAAACGGACTAGGGGCAATTTTGTCCCTTCGCAGTTCTCAGAACCCAAAATCACCGAAACACCCTTGGCTCGAAAATACGCAATGGGAAACATCGGGTTCAATCATTCGACCCAAATATCCTTATTTTGACGTTCTCGACTGGACCGAAATTTTCGATCTCCCATGAGGTACTACTACGTCATGGGCCTCCCCCAAACGGCATTCCTAAAGGAGCATAAGCTCGGCCTCTTTCGCAACCCTCTGACTTCGTCCCCCAATCTACCGCCAGGGTGACAAGTTCAATTAACTGACCACACGAGCATACCACCATGATCCATTATATGCCGATGCAAACGTGATACATGCTCACAATATAAATCACTACACATTTCTCATATATAAATTGCCAAAAAGAATCATACACAATCACATTTTATTTCAAAACCCATCTTACTTTCATGCCTCATCATAGAATATACCATTCACACTTTTCTCACAAAGCTTGACATATATTGTCACGACCCGATCCTCGAGTCCGCGACAACCCCTATTCTCTTGCGGTCATTTGATTTGCGACTCTCTAGGATCCGTCGCCGACTGTTATTTTTATCTTTTAATTAAACGCATGTGGAAGCGAAACACAATTCCCGATCAATTACAAAAGCAGGAATAGCAGGAAAACCCAATAAGAACACATTCAAAAATATTGTTTTATTAATCTAATGATTAACCCTAAAAAGTTTACAAGTATAAACTCTTACCACGGGCATCTTCCTATCGAGCTAATGAAACCAATAAGCTAAGGTTAATCTACTCCCTTCAAAAACGACAACGAGTCGTAACACGTGTCGATCCTCCATCCTATGGACCTGAAAATGGTTATTCAATAACCAGTGAAATAAATTTCAGTAAGTCAAAATCCTAAGCCTCGGTTAAGAGACTTACTCGCCTCGAGTGCGCCCTGACGTGCAATGTCTCTATCGCCAACAATTCAATAATAGAAGAACACCCAATCGACCATTAACAGATGCACGATTAGACCAAGGCTCATATATAATTATTAGCAGTTAACAATTGCAATCACAGGCATCCTTACCTCGCTTTTGCCACACGCAACCTGCATGATACAGTTTATTATATGTTCACCTAAATGCAACAATTATATTAAACAATTAGAACACCTTTCAAATTATCTCATGCACCATGCACTTTCTCGTTTTCTATTTATTAACACCTTTGGGGGAATTTCCTTCCAACACACAAGATGGTAGTCTACCGGCCTAACCGGGCATCGTCCCACTACATTGGGCACGGCTACGTCTGGCGCCCAGACAGCATTCACAAAGAGCATAGGTCTGGCCTCTACCGCAACCCGCATCTGGACTCCGCCCGGGCATTCCGATACGGACTTCATCAACCATAGATCCCCCACTGGGTGACGGGCTCTTACATGACCATGTAAGCACATCTATTAATCATACTCATTTTATTATCTTTCAGGACAGCCAATGCATACATGATTCGTGCTTGTACATATTAATTCACCACAAACTCTACATGTAATGCGATAATATTTCACACGTGGTCACATGAATACAAATGCCTTTCACATGTAATCATACAAATATACTGAATACATCAACCCTAATTCACAATTGCAGTCCATGAATTTACTCCACCGAGTACATATTAAACAATATCATCAAAGGCAGCATATATATATTCAATGTGGGATCCACGTGAGGAAAGTACAAACAATAATTCACTCGATGTATAATCCACGTGAGGAAAGTACGAACAATATCCATCGAAATTAATCGATACGAGCACAATTAATTAATAACGTACTTTCCAAAAATAATACTTTACTCCAAAAATATTCCATTAATAATTACCCAACAATCAATAATCAACATCCAAGAATTAATCAATCATCTATAACTAATTAATTAATTATCCTCCAAAAATAATTAATTAATTATTACCCAAGTATAATAATAACCAATTTCGATATTAATTAAATTAATTAATTCCGAAAATAATAAATAATAATTCCGAAATTAATAAATTATTATTATTTTATTCCAAAAATAAGAATAATATTTATTAATACTAATCATGATTATTATTCTAACCCAACCATGATTAATTAATCCAACCAATGTTACTTTAATCTAATCGCAATTAATTTATTCTAACCAAAATAATAAATAATTATTATTTTATTCCAAAAATAATAATAATATTTAATAATAATTATGCTTAACATTAAACTAATCACTCTAAGGGAGTTTAGCACCCTAAGTAAGGCTTAGAAAATCAACTCATGGGTTTAGCGATTCCAACCACACGAGTGCGACGACGGCGACGAGGGGAACGTCCGGGAACTTCTGGCGCGTTGAGATGAGGCGGCCCGGGACCGGGTCTCGGCAGCCGAGGGAGGCTCGGCTAAGCTCCAATGAGAGTGAGGGACTGTTGTGGCGGCTTCGGTGCGGCTAAGGGGGCTCAAGAACGACCCTCCGGCTGGCTTGTGGTGGTGACCGGTGGCGGCATGCAGCGGCGAGGCTGCTGGCCGCTTCTCCTGGTCACGGCCAGAGGGGCCAAGAGAAAGAGAGAGGGCATGGCAACGACGGAAGCTGCTGGGTGGCTCCCAGACGGTACCTAGCGGCGATCCAAGGCGGAAGGATGATGGCGACGAGGTGGCGGAGGCCAAGACACAGACGGCAGCTGGCCGGATCTGGTTCGGTCCGAAGGGGGGGCGGCTGGCTCGGGCGGAACCGTCGGGCAGCGCGGCTGGTCGGCGCGAGACTTGTCTGGTTCCGTCGACGGGCCAGCGAGCAGCGAACAGTGGCCGGGACGGAGGTAGCCCAACTCCGGCAGCGGCAGACAGAGGAGAAGGAGATGAAGAGAGAGGCTGGGCGGGGCCGGTTTGGCTCAAGGCCGACGGACAGCGGCTTGCCCGTGACCGGGCGAAGAGCAAGGGCAGTGGCGAAGCTACGGTGCTGCGGTGGCGATCGGTGATGGCGGCAGCAACAGCAAGCCCGCGTCGGCCAGCGGAGAAGAAGAAGAAGAAGGAGAAGAAGCTGCTGCAGGGGAAGGGGGCGTCGAACATGCAGGAGAAGAAAAGGAAGAGAGAGAGAGGGGACACACATGGGCTGTCAGACAAGTGGGGGAAAAAGAAGAGAGAGAAGAAGAGAGTTGACAAGTAAAAAGGGGAGGAAAGTGATGGGCAAGTGGGGGCTGTCGAGTAAGGGTGTAAATGGTTCGGTGGGAAAAAGGAGAGAGAGAGAATAAGAGAGTTGACAAGTCAAAGGGGAGGAAAGCGATGGGCAAGTGGGGGTTGCCGAGTAAGGGTGTAAATGGTTGGATTCAATTCGGTTCGGTTCGGTTTTTCAATTTTTGCTTTTTTTTGCCAGAGTCGAAGCCCTCAGCCATAAAGTTTGTTTGCACCTTCCCTTGCCGGGGCCATCGGTGGAGTCGTCAACAATGCTGCGTCTTGCGCATTTGAGCCGGCCGCCCTTTGTCACATTGACGACAGTCCCGCAAGGGGCACGACGCCGGCAAGGGCAATGACAACCATGAAGGAGTCACGCGGGCCCAAGGCGTCTGGCTCAATTTGCCATTCATGGCTAAGCCCTTCTTCTTTTTCCACTAGATCTGTAGCTCGGTGAAGAAGATGGTCGTCCATCTCCAAATCTTCTCTACATTCCTTCCAGATCTGCTCTACATTCCTTCGTCTAGCTCAAAAAGATGGATTTTCTCTTTTACCGAGATCTGTTGCTCACATCAGAGCTTCGAAGGAGGGGGGCAAAATGGCGTATCAGCGAACACAGGGGAGCATGAAATCGGCGACCTTCAAGGAGGAGATTTACTACACCTTGCCGTCGTCCTCCTCCTCTCTGGCTGCCCAGGAGATCAAGGCGTCCGCCGCTCACCACAAATCATCGCTCTCATCTGCGTATGGCGACTTCACTTTTGTGCACAGAGACAGAGAGAATGATCCTCTCAGAGCTCACAAAGATCCACTGTGCATTGTACAGACACGAATGGTTTTCATCTTCAGATCCACTGTGCATCTTCTTTCTTCAACGAAAAAGAGAAGATAACGTTTTTTCTTTTCTTTTTAAGGATTGTTCTATTCGGTTCGGTTAACTGAATCCGATAAATTCCGAACCGAGGGAAATTATTTAGTTTTTTTTCGGTTAATCGAATCGAACCGAACCGAACCAAAAATGCACAAAATTTCGGTTCAGCCAACGTGGGGAGAAAGAAAAGGAAAAGAAAAGAGAACGAGACAAATCTACACAAGCTTCTAGAAAAGGGTATTTTGGTCTTTTTACCCCTGAAGCACAAATTCCCAAATATTTGGCTCCAAAACTCGGCTCGTTGAATCATTTTCCAATATTTCGGGCTTACCGATAAATCCGAGAATCAATGAGACAATGTCCAATATTTTAGTCTCGACATCCTTAAAAGTTCAATAACCGATACCGGATTGAAATTCGTGGTTAATATCGATCAATCGCAACTTTAGTATGACCTAACTTTCGGGCAGCGTTTAGGGGCTCTCGCGCATTTGACCTATGGTTGATAGCTTTTCAATCCACAATCGTGCATTCAAATCAGGGCGATCCTCGATTGTCATGTGATTGTAATCACGAAAGATTAATTGCTCACACTGAGTACAGTGCCAAAAGGAAACTGGTTTAATGTCATTCGCAAATAATATCGAAGTCGTGCAGAATCACCCACAATCCGACCTCGTACGTTTGCCGAATCGATTTATTTCCATTCGCTAATTGGCCTGCAACAGTGTAGTATTATTCATCTCTGGTCCTTATGGTCAAGCGGTCTATCCCTGATTAAATTCACTAATCGTACACGTATCAATCCTTAATTGCCTTGCCGAACAGTTAATTAACTCGTGAGGGACCAACTCAGAGTAAATGTAACTAACAGTGCATTGATAAAATAACCATTTCATCTATCCCGAAATGAGTCGAAATTCAGGATGTTACATATATACACCTGACACCTCGGAGTTTTGCCTTTTTATAACACATGCAATCAATACGCATACGTCCAAGCATAAGTAATTAGAACAGTCAAGTGCACAATAATTTCCAACAATCGAGCAATTAATCCAATCAACAATCCAAGATGTGTTTATAATTATCAACATATAAAATAAATCCCCAATTTTATTATAAATAAATAGCACTATTCGCAATTAGACCACAACCAATTATTATTAAAATAATTAATAATAATTTCGAAATCATAAATAATAATAATTCCGAACTTCAATAAATACTAATGATTTCGGAATTTAATAAATAATAATAATAATAATAATAATAATAATAATAATAAGATACTATTTCTTTTTAATCAAATAATACTAATATGGATTATCCTACTAATCCTTAATTACCCCAACTAATCACCGATAATTATCCCGAACCACGATTAACCACGTAAACCACGTATAATCACATTTAACTTAATCGGCCTCCTAACTAATATAAAGTCTAATCTAATCTCTCCCTAAACGAGTTTAATGGACTAATAGAGGTTTAGAGCGTAAACTCACTAGGTGACGGTGACGATGAGGGTGGACGAGCAGCGCCTCCGGTCCACCAAAACGAAGTGTTTCGGAACCGAGTCTTAGCCAAAACGGCTCAGACCAAGCTGACCATCGGGAGAGGAAGACTCTGCGGCGGCTCCAGGCGGCCGAGGGGGCTCGGGAACGGTCCTTTGGCGGGCATGCGGCGGTGACTGGCGGCGGCGTGCAGCGGCGAGGCTGCTGGCCACCTGACCGTGTCACGGTTAGAGGGACCGAGAGGGAGAAAGAAGGCATGGCTGCTGGGACGACTCCCAGTGGCGGTCCAGGGCGGCCCAGGGCGGCCGGACGGCGGCAGAGGGCGGCTGGACGGCGAGGGCGGCCATCCCGACCCCTACCCGAACAGAAAGATAGAGGGAAATGTGGAGGCGGCAGCTGCTCGAGCTGGGGTGGTCGGGCGAAGGACGGCGGTGGCCGAGCGACGGCGAGGGCGGCCATCCCGACCCCTACCCGAACATAAAGATAGAGGGAAATGTGGAGGCGGCAGCCGCTCGAGCTGGGGTGGTCGGGCGAAGGACGGCGGTGGCCGAGCGACGGCGAGGCGGCGGCTCGCTGCTCCGGCGAGGGCCGAAACAAAACCGAGAGGGAGGAAAAGGGAGGTGGTGCAGCAGTGCGGCTCGGCTGTTGGCTCGGCTGGCCGGTTGGTCGGCTTCCGGCGGCTACCATGGCGGAGGGACGACAGCGAGGGTGGCTGAGATGGGCAGCGACCGGCCGGCTCGGTTCGAACCAGAACCGAGAGCGAGAGAGAGAGAGAGCGGTGATAGAAAGTAGCAGGGCGGCAACCAGCGGTGGCTCGCGGCAGCGGTCCTTGAGCATTCCGGCGTCTGGGCAAGGCGGCAGGCGTTGCAGCGGCGCCGGCGACGCGACTACAACTGGAGCAGGGCAGCGGCAACGCTCGGACGGAGGGAAAAAACAGAGAGGCCGCGCTGGCTGCAGCGAAACCGTCGGACGGTGAGACCGGCAGCGAGCTGGCGGGACGATGAAGCTGCGGTGGTTACGGGTGGTGGTCGCCAACAGGGGCGGCAACAGCTTCGGCCGAGGGAAGAAGAAGAAGAAGGAGAAGAAGTTGCAGAGGGGAGGGGGCGAACGTGCATGGGGAAGAGAGGAGGAGAGAGAGAGAGAGAAGGAAAGTCAAACAAGAAGGGGGGGGAGAAAGGACACGGCAGAGAGAAAAAGAGGGGAGGGGACGTGCAGCAGAGGGGAGAGAGAGAGAGAGAACGTGCGGGAGAAGGGAGAAAAAGCGGCGGGGGTGGGTTTAAAACGTGGGGAAAGAAAAGAGGGAGAAAAACCCTAAAAAAAAAATCAAATAAGCTTATAGAAGAAGGAGGGTAATTTGATCATTTTTACCCCAGGAGCACGATTCCTAAATATCTGGTCCTAATCCCGGCCCGTTAATCCAATTTGGGCAATTTCCGGACTTATCGATAAATTGGGAATTAATGAGGCGTTGTTTAATATTATTGTCTTGACGTCCTTGAAAATTTGGTACCAGAAATCGGATCGAATTTCGTGATTAATTTCAACCAGTCACGACTTTGATACGACCTGACTTCCAAGTAGCATTTAGGGTGTTCCACGTATTTGACCGTGATTGATAGCTTTTCAATCCACGATCATATCTATTCAAATTAGGGCGATTCTCGATTGTCATGTAATCGTGAGAGATCAATTGCTCACCCTGAATACAGAGCCAATGGGAAATCAGTTTAACATCGTTCGTCGTTAATATCTAAGCCGTGTAGAATCACCCTCAATCCGACCACATACTTCGCCAAATTGATTTATTTCCGTTCGCTAATTAACCTGCAACAATGTGGTATCATTCCTATTTGATCCTTATGATCGAGCGGTTAGTCCCTGATTGAATTCACTAGTTGTACGCGTGTCCGTCCTTAATTGCCTTTTCGAATAGTCAGTTAACTCACGATGGACCAAATCAGAGTAAACGTAATCAATAGCACATTGATGAAATAATCATTTTACACGTCCCAAAATGGGTCAAAATTCAGGACGTCACACTTAATAAAGTTGAAGGCTAATTTGATGAATTAACTCAAAATGGCATGTTTTTAGCTAAAGAAAAATGAGGAAATAGTGTTTTAGAGGATCAACAATTGAACTTAAGAGCCTTTCGAAAAATTTATGTCAAACGGTTTAAGATGAACCTCAACTAACTAGCTACGAGACTAAAAACGACAATTTTTCATGGGCTGAAATTCTCTAGTTTTTTAGAATCTCCGAAAAAAATATATCGGTGACTGAGATTGTTTTCCATTAAAAAAAAATATACACCGTTGGTAATTGGTTCAATGTGGTCTCTCTAATTATCAATTTCATTCCATATTGTCATTGAAATTAAATTGATGACCTTGCCCAACTTAAACCTTCTATTTGCTCGGTGAAATTGTATAGACAGAAAATCCAAAGTGTTCAAAGAGAAGGTGGTGTTCGATGATGACAACATGCTATTCACCCTGCCTGGCATCGAGGGCCATGTCTTTGACACGTGGAAGGTCTTCAAGCCTGCGAGCAAAGTCATCCCAAAGGAGCAAGGCAATCTAGCTAAGCCGAGCATCGAGTACAAGAAGTACAAGGAGAACGATCCTAACCCCAACAAGTACGAGTACATGCCCTTCTTCATCGACATGGTCAAAGACATCGAAGCTCCCGTCTCAAGTCCATGAAGTGAAAGATCATGGCACGACTGTGATCATATGGGAAGTTGAGCTATGTTATGCTTGAGATCTCTAGTACTTTCATGTATCTAGACCCAATAAATCAAGCTGGTTGATCAGGTGATGTGAAGTTGACTTGGGTTTTGGGAATATGAGAACCGAGTATTGCGTTCACGTGCGATTGTGCTTGTAATAAGACTTGTGGTTTTTGCAAAATGTTATGGTTATGGGGGAGATGTACATGGTTTATTTGATTCCTTCAACGATTAATATTCATGATTTCTAATCAAATTAAAGATTTAATATGTGGTTGGACTTCGAGCGTGTTTACTTAAACACTTCGATATATAGAGATGCCAAAATTTAGTTGCAATAGATGATATTATGATACGAATTAGATGAGTTTGAATAAGGATTATATCCGGTATCGTAGTGGATCCAATGCAGGTGATTTTTAGACACATTTTAGGCGACTTTCTAGGAATATTAGGTGATTCCTTGTGTGACTTTTCACATATTGAGCTTCAGCCTAACTGCCCAGAGAAGAAGCATCCTAGAATGAAGCATCTATGTAGCATGAATCATAAGTTTCTCCAATAATTGGTATAAATTCATTTGAGCCATTATTCCCACCTTGGCATCGTGACTATTGTTGCAATTTCACCATGGATGATGAGATGCAGCTTATAAGGTATTGCTGGAGTTGTTCAAAATGTTCTCGAGCATTGAAAAATAATTTTCCATGGATAAGATTTGGTATAATTTTCCATGGATAAGATCAAGCAGATCTTTTTCAAATACAAAGAGTAGAGTATGAAATTGAGAATTCCTGCCCAACTTGTACACTAATCTGATCTACAATGCACTTCTTTTGACTGTTTTTTTGTACCTAACCGCATTTCTCATGAGAAACATTTGGGTGATGGTGTAAAGACATTTCCTGGCATTAGGATTGAGATATGACATGTGAGTATGACCTTATCATGAATGTTGATCACATATTGGAATATCTCCATTTTTTAAGGACGATGTTATAGAAGTATTGTGAATTCATATGATGGCTTGAGTAATAGACTAAAGACATCTCCTCACATTAGGGTTGGGATATGACATGTCAGTCAGACTATAGCCATAGCAAGAAAAGTTGACTATGAATTGCAATACTTCCACTTCCCCGAGTACTATTTTGTATGTGAATTCATATGATAGCTTGGCTATTGGATTAAAGATAATGAAGTAAAGATTCCAAAGGTTTTGATGTTAAATCTGTTAATTTAGATAAGGTGATTACTCTTGAGAGCGAATTACCTAATATTTTCATCAATAAAGTTGATGTTGAAGACCCAAATTATGGTGAAGGTGTAGAAATTTCTCTACATAAATAACTAATTAATCAAGAATAATTAGATATATATATATATATGATTGTAAAACATATATGTATATACAACGAAATTTAAAGTATATCTATTTAAGTCATAATTTAAAGCTTACTTGTTTGAGCCATAATTTCACTTGATGAAAAACATATCAAACTGACGGTGTCAGTGATCTATCGGTATGCTGGATCTTCTTCTCTATGACCTATTTCGGTTTAGCAGCTTTAATGGGATTCATCGATTGATAGGTATAACTTACCTTTTTAAAGGCTAGAGAGGGGACCTAACAAACCCTAATTAATAGCGTGTCAACTGGGCCCTCCCATTATGGGCTTAAGTTAAACGTAATTGTCTACACTTTGTTGCTCAATTAGGCCCGTAATTAATAGATGCCAAAACCCAATTCAATAAGATCACTTGAGGGTTCAAAATATATTGGAATATCCATTAACCGATTATATAAAATAGAAAATTAATTAATTAATGTAAGCCCATTATTGGAAATTTCCAACATTCTCCCACTTGGGCTACATTAATTAATTTGTTTTATTTTGAAATTTTTTTTTTATTTTGAAAACGACACTCTCAGGTTAATAACTGAAAATTTGTTTTATGTGGCCACAATTTTGAAAAATAATATTCCAATAATGGCATCTCAAAACCAATACAATCCTATATAACCTCATTATAGGACTATGACGATCAATGTGTTAAGAAAATACCGCAACACATGACCTTCCATAATCACATATAATAAACATTATATTTTCATAGATCATGGGCCTAGTAGTGTAGTAAGAAATAGTGCCAACATGTGATCAAAATATACACTATTTCTTTCTCATCGACATGAAATTGCATTACCGCAATTTCTAAACAACATGAAATTGCCTCAGTGCAATTTCTAACCAATATGAAATTGCACAACTATGTCACAATCCAACATGAGATCTCATAATTAGTGACATCCAGTCATCTTCAAACTATTTGTTTAAATGTACTATTCTATACTTCCACTTCTCAATCGACAGGAGAAATGATAATAATAGAATCAACAGTGATGATCATCAAAAATAAATATTTTAATAAAGCTCGTAAAAGCATTATCAATTTGCATATAACTGCAATATCCAAAAATATAAGCTATATAGCTCCCACTAACAAAAGAGATCAAAAGATTTTAAAACACCCATATTCTTTACATGTTCTTTAAACAAAATGAGTCATAAATCTTTTGTTAGATGATCAAATAACATGGACTTAGTCCTAATATTCTCAATCACAATATCTCCATTTTTGACTAAGTCCTTAACAATATAATATTTGATCTGATTAACATTTTAGTCGTGGCATTATTGTTGTTCATAACAAAAGTAACTGTTTGACACACATAATGCAATATGATCAATTATGGGCAATAAGTAATTCCATAAAATAATTAATACATTATATACTCCCCTTTGAGCAGAGCGTATAATGCACCATTATTTTCCACAGCATGAAGTTTGTAAAACAACAACAGGGAAAATTACATATAATTGTCAATGATCAATTCCCTTTGGGCAGATAAATCATTTAAATTATATATTTCCATGATATCAATATATAGAGATAGATAAGGAAAATTACATATAATTTTTAAGGATCCATCCCATTTGGGCAAATAAATCCTTTAAATTATACATCCACATTATCTTAACATAAAGGGAAATCACATATAACTCTCAAAGTTTATCCCCTTTGGGTAGATAAACCTTTTGAGTCACACATCCCATTAATTATCTCTAATATATTAATATAGAGGGGAATTACATATAATTTTAAAAATTTATCCCCTTTGGGCAGATAAATCTTTTTGAGTCATACATCTCAATCTTTTAATTTTGGAATATATCTTCATGCAATTTTCAAATTAATATACACAATAGCCCCATTTGGACAGGTGATTATATATACTAATTTTTATCAATAAGGAACTTCAATAATTTACAAACTTTAATAATTTGTAAATAATATTCCATTTAATCAATGCCCAAAAATTCATCAAACAATATGAAGCACTTTACGACATGTGCTTCCCAAGATCATATTGCATTTATCAATCAACAATTTTTGCCACAATTTTATGTGCCTATTTCTATAATTAAGTATATAAGATTATCTAGTTAAACTCAAGCAAGAAAATATAAATAATCTATGCTAAATTAGGAAAAGTGAATATTGCCATTCTATTCCTCATACACTATAATAAATTTCCATAAATTAAAAATTGAAAACTAGGCACAATAGGCACAATCTTTTTTTTATGGAATTAAATATGGATATCAATAAATAATTCCAAATAAATATTTAATATGCCAAAATTAAAATTTACCATACCAAAAAATCATAAATTAAAAATTAGGCATATTAAAAAAATTTGAAATAGGCCTTAGAGGACCCTACACTCACCCTACGCGCCATTCCGTGCACGTGGGCTAATAGCTTGGTTGCACTGCATTAATAAGCCTTACAGATATCAAGACAAACTATTGGAGAATGTTATAATTCATTTAAGACCTCACACTTCGCACATGATGGAGGCAAACACATGGAGGAACGTAATCCTGCACTGGCTTTAGGCACATGAGCATGACAACTGAAATTTACAGTGTCCAAAGGAAAAGTGAGGATAGCTCAAAATCCGTTATCTCAGGTGCTTATTTAAATTAGCTGAATCTCATTAACACCAATCAATAGAGAGACTCGAAACCAAACTAATTTAATAGCCTGACTAATTTAATAGCCTGACAGAGAGATGATGGTAACAATGGAAGATAAAGGGAGCTGAGCTCGTCAATGCATATGAATAAACTATTTTCTCTACGGTATTATGTAATACTAATGTTTTAGGAAATAGTGGGCAATTGACCACTTCTCATAAGTGGCTTTATCTCATAAGTGGCTTTATATTAGGCATAGACAAAAGCCAAGTGAAAAGCAAGCCCATCCCCACTGATGTAGCCCAAGAAATTAATGAAATCGATATTTGTTCAAATAGCGATAATGTTACTAATCCTTCATGAATACTATCCTTTTTATCAATTAGTTTATATTTTAATCACAGCAACCACAAAGTAGGCAAATACAGCAGTAGCCATTGCATCTAAACCATGAAATTCCTAAAAATAAGTTATTTCTCGCAAACAAAAAGAAAATCAAGGAAAGCAATCCATCATTTAATATATTAGGCACATGCTAGAGTCATGATTGTAACTATAACAATAGGTATAATTAGATCCTCCAAATACATTTGCCAAATAAAGGATTTTATAACCTTCCAAGGTAGAACCATTATATGAATCTCTCCATCGTAAGTAAAAAAAAAGTTAGCCAATTGCAACTCTCCGAAATAATCTAGTCATTAAACAAGCAACTAGCATTAGCATTGACAGCAGCAGTCAACCAAGGTCAGCAACAAGAGCAATTGTTCTAGATAAAAATTATCCTATCTATGAAAGAACTAGGCAATTGGTGGGCTCTTTCACAACTTGGAAACAATGATACAATTAACACATATACAAATTGAAGCTCATTGTAGAGTCGAGCACCAAGCAGAATTAGTAGCAACCTGAAATTACTAATTGTTTTTGAGAGAACATATAGGATACCAAACAAGTGCATAATGGTCTAATTATACAAGAAGTAGAAAACATCTTTCAAAGCATGATCGGCTGATATGCAACATTCACATCACATGCCTGATGAGCAATACTCACTCACAAATGCCTGCTAAAAAGTTCTTATAATGAAGTTCTAGCCCACAAAAGAAGCCGTACAACCTTTTCTTCCTCATGCCTACTTAACCCAATGAGCAGAAGGCCATCTAGCACAATATGAGCAATCAATTTGCTCCAAGCAATAGAAGGACAAGGATTGCCGATGTTTTTGACTCATTTTACTATGCAAAACATCACAAGATGGAACCAAGAATCAAGATATCCATATAGATCGAGAAATACAAGAACCAGATCCAATCAATTGGTGCACTCAATCACGCATGGGAAGCAAAGGAATCCGTCATCAACCATAGAGCCAAGCCTCAATTCACTCGAATAGAGTGCTAAAAACCCGTAGACAAGCGACAACACAGGCACTCGCAAAAGCCAAGAAAACCAACGGGTAAAGTCCAAAAATCAAACAAAGCCCAAAAATTTTCCACACCCAGAAAAGAAAAGAAAAACTTTGAATTGCATTGGACCGAAAACAATCTACTCAAGAAACAACATGGGTTCATGGGCAATAATTGAAAGGGAACATATTGAGACCCAAGAATCGCAACTTCCGAATCTAAACCACATTGAACCCAAGAATCACAATATAACGATACCTATATAATAATTGCTATCATACATCATTCAATTAAAAAACAAATTCAAAATTTTAGAACCCTTTCAAAATTATGAATTAATATATACTCAAATTTGAAATTCTCACTCAATACTCAATAAAAACTATATAAATTATATATGGTGAGAAAAATCTCAACATGTAGAACAAAAGCCCTAAAATTTCAGAATTGATTGATCTATGTATAAGGTTTTCATTAACTAATTATGCTCCAAAAAATCCAAAAAAATTATATGTCGAAGTTAAGACCTATATAAACACTTTTCATGAAGGCCTCAACCTTTAGATCTCAACATAGAAATTGGAAAAGATTTGACAAAAGCAACAGGCGGACAACATGCATATCAGAACTGAACAAAAGATTTTTACAGATTACTAAACTGACTTTGGAAGATGATTTTGGATAGCAACTGACACCGGATCTGGGTGTTCTATGGCTTGTTGGAAAGCTCTTCAAGTTGACTTCAAATGTTATGAAGACATCAAACACTAAAAAGCTTGTTTACTAGCTCGTTTCCAGACAGATGCATAGAGAGGTCTATCATAGATCCGAAATTGCAATACAACGATCATCCAAGAAAACAAACATATCATCATTGTCATAACTTATCTCTTCAATTCTAATGCATTATTTTTACCTATTTAATAAGTACTTTGATTTGATTTGACAAAAAAAAAACTCTGATTGATCGAAATCGCATAAAAACTTGTAAAGCACAAACTGACAGAAGCTCAAAATCAAAAGGAACAAACATGGTAAACAACATATCGGATTTGTTAAAAAAAAAAATTGGGTTCTACAATTATATATGACCTGCTCTAATACCATATGTAGAAATTTCTCTACATAAACAACTAATTAATCAAGAATAATTAGATACATATATGATTGTAAAACACCAAAGCTTATATGTATATACAACGAAATTTAAAGTGTACCTATTTGAGTCATAATTTAAAGCTTACTTGTTTGAGCCATAATCTCACTTGATAAAAACAGATCAAATTGACGGTGTTAGTGATCTATCGGTATGTCGGATCTTCCTCTCTATGACCTATTTCGGTTTAGCAGCTTTAATGGGATTCAGCGACTGATAGGTATAGCATACCCTTTTATAGGCTAGATAGGAGATCTAGCAAACCTTAATCAATAGCGTGTCAACTGGGCCCTCTCATTACGGGCTTCAGTTAAACACAATTGTCTACACTTTGTTGCTCAACTAGGCCCATAATTAATAGATGCCAAAACCCAATTCAATAAGATCACTTGATGGTTCAAAATATATTGGAATATCTATTAACCGATTATATAAAATAGAAAATTAATTAATTAATGTAAGCCCATTATCGAAAATTTCCAACAGAAGGAGCCTTGAGCCCACATGAAAATTTGCTGGAGTTTAATTTGCAAAAAGATTTTCTTTTACCGCAGAACTTCGAAGAATCAACTGCAAAGTCTAATTTAGGGGCAAAGTGCTCTAGCACAGCCTTTTAATATTTTCGTAATGTCTATAGCAAAGCCGAAATATTATTTTGCTGACAAGTTATATCCATTGCAATTAAATATTACTCTTGTTCCTTTCATCGATGCTGCCTAATCATAGTGTTAATGCAGCATGAACTAATCAATTTTTGCGAAATTATCAGAAGGGAAGTCGGAGGTGTTGAAGGATAAGGTGGAGTTAGACAATGGGAACATGACTGCAACGTCTTCAAACTGTACAATGTGTGTTGGGCGATCTGCAAGCTCAATCCGAAGAATGAACTCCTGTTTGGCAACAGCGATGATCAAGTACGAGAAGCTGACTCCGGTGTTCTGGTGCTGATAAGTAGATGGATTTGTTTACCACTGTCACCAAAGGCATGGATATATGGATTCTGCAGCATGAAAAGAAAAGTGAAAGGAAGATATAAAGGATGAAGCGAGGGTCTATATATTTTTGTTTAGGCTTATATATGATGATCTATGGATGCATTTTATAGGTGAAAATATGTAAGTTCTAACTTGTTAATCAATGTTCAGGCAAATTATGTTTACGACATGATCATAGATCAAACATATCGGGATATTGTGACTCACTTAATCATCAAACGAGTACCTAAGTAAAAAAACGGAGAGATGCACTCACAAATTTACGACAGATAAAACACTCATCTTATTCATCGTTTGTCCATGACCAAAGCACCTCATTAGCAACATATATCATCTTATTCTATAGCTTCCCTTGATGTATAAAACTGTAGTTAATTGATCCATGACTAAAGCACCTCAGTTCTTGTCCCTATTTTTCATGGGTAGGACCATGTAGAATCTGATTCATCATGACCACACGGCCGCGAATTTGATTCCATCTATTATTGCAATAGGACAATTTGATCCATAGATTATTCCTCCTATCCTTACCAAAAGCTTCCTTTTTTGTGGACCTGGGCATATCCTCCAAATAAGTAGAAGATAATGCTCGAAAAAAGTGATATGATGGGATGGTGACGGGGCACATTTTGTTGCTACAATAAATAGTCACAACTCGCTTTGAGCAACAGTGTATTTTCTAATTCGCGATATTTCACGCTCATGTATCCCAATCTTGTTAGAAAAATATGCAAAAAGGCCATGATCCTGATAATCGAGATCAAATGCGAAAATGTGTAGAATTTTATATTAACTTCCAACCATTGACGAAAATGAGAACATGTACGCAGAGCTTGAACGATCATGAATAGGCACTTCTAGTCAATTGTCCTCTTAACGTTGATCATGAGCCATGAAACTCTCTAGTTTTATATTTTTGGTCTAACTCTAGTTTTATCTTAGAATCTCAACAAGGAACAAATCTTGGCTACCGAGATTGATTTCCAAAAAGAAAAAATACATAATGCAGATAATTGCGGAAGCTAGAAGGCCACTGGAGACCATCGATGACACGGTGATGTCTATCACTTTCAACTTTGTATCATAAGGAATCATATGCCTAAAGATTGAACCTGCATCTCACCACACAATTGCCTATCTGAACGCAATCCATCTTCAATTATTCGTATGCACAGAGAGAGAGAGAGAGAGCGAGAGAGAGAGAGAGAGAGAGAGAGAGAGAGAGAGAGACTTTCTCCTATGAGTAAAACTGTTAATGCGATTGTGCAACGATCCCTCTTTTCTTGCTTTTTCATCTAAGTTTTAGGTCGACCATAAATGACTTCAATTATAGCTCAGCCGCACTTTCAAACCTCCCTCAATACAAAGGTGCCTCATACGAACACACTCCCCTCTTCAATTATTAGTGCAAAACACACACGAAAGGGGGGAGGGGGGTTGGAATGACTTGCTCATGTAAATACAACTCTTATTGTGAATGCGCATATTTAGTGATTGAAGTCGCGGGCTCATAACCGTTATCTTTAGCTACAGCTGTCCACAATAAATTAGGTGGGTCTGGTCCAATCATTTAATTTTCACACACTGCCATCCACATACATCGTCACTCATGATGTGACCTATCGTACGATACTTCGAGCACGAGCAGTTTGGGAAAAGTAAAATTGGCTCACCAAAAGGCCTAAGCATTTCTATAAATTTGCTTCGGCACTGACCGCTCATTTGCAGAGTCTAGCTACAACACACGCTCTCTCCACTCTCTGCACAGTTTCCTCAACCTTATTTCATTTCCAAGAGCAAAAATGCAGAATATGGGGATGGCGCAATGGGAGCAGGTTGAGAATTCATTCAGCGGTCAACCGATGCAGACAAAGCTCTTGAGTTCATCGAGCGGTCAACGGACGCAGACAAAGCCCTTGAGTTCATCGAGCGGTCAACTGACGCAGACAAAGTGCTATAGTTCATCAGCCAAGGATTTATTTGAAGTCTACCGGAGTCAACCCTACCGCTTCCCAGCTCTCGTGCCTGCTGACATTCAGAAAGTAGAATTGCTCAAAGGTAAATGGGACAAAGAGGGCTCACAAAGGCGTTGGACTTTTGTTGATGGTAAGTCCAAAAATTTGTCACTTGATCTAGCAAATTTTAATTCCCGAATTCCATATCGTATCTATACCTCCTTCGTTTCTTAATTAATTAGTCATCTTGCCATATTATTAATCAGAAAAGTCAATAATTTTCTCCCAATTCTTCTGTTTTGTGATTGATGGTCCGATCGAAAAATGATGGGATTGTCGTTGTTAATTCATCGTCTTGAGTTCAACAACTAGGGGCCAACGTATGACGTCAGTGTCAATCGAAAAAAGAGTATTAGATCTTGTTTTTATGTTATCATTTCTTTATATTTTCTAGCTTTGTGCTTAAAGATTGAAAGGAACAAATGAATTAAAATCCTGAAATGAGTTTCCAGTTGAAAAGAACAAAATTGAAATTTTGTCAACAAAACCGAGATAGGAAAACCGTAACTCATGGATCACTAGATTGCCTAAAGAGGGTGTAAGGAAACATTAACAAATACTTAATATAGTTGAAGGCTAATATGGCGGATTAACTTAGCATGGCCCACTTTAGGCTGAGGTGGGGAATTACAAAAAAAATAAAATTAAAATCTACTGTAATTGTATTAATTCAGTCATAAATTTATTTTTTTGACAAATTCAGTCATAAATCACTTACCCAATTTAGTCCATTCAGCCAATTTTGACCGCTCGTCCGGGCAACGCTAATGTAGCAATTTTTAATAATATTTTTATTTCAATTTTTTTATTAATTTTTCTCTCTTTTTTTTCTTTTTCTTTTTTCTCTTCTTCCTCCTTTGGCTTCTTTTCCCAATTGGGCAAGGGCCACAAAGCCCTTGCCGGGCGCCAGCGAGGGTGGGCAAGGCTGAACGAGGGCTACAACACTTGTCGGCTATTGTTGGAAAAGAAGCCAAAGAGGAAGAAGAGAAAAAAAAGAAAAGGGAAAAATTAATAAAAAATTAAAAAATTAAATATTATTAAAAAATTATCACGTCAATGTCAACCGGCTAAAATTAGTCGAATAAACTAAATTGGCACAATTACAAAAGGTTTAAAACTAAATTGACAAAAAAAATTAAGTTTATAACTAAATTGACTCAATTGCAATAAGTCTAGGGCTTTTTTTGGGTAATAGCATGGAAATAGCAGTAGCCGTGCCTTCTACAAATTTATATAGTGGTTTAGAAGATAAATGCGCTATCCGAACAAATTTGTGAGAAATGGTTCAAGAAGAATCTCCTGGACTGCCATGAGACTAAAAACGATAGACAAGATTCACGAGCCATGAAACTTTCCTGTTTTATTTTAGAATCTCTCAAAGAAAAAGGTAAAAACAATACGCATCGCAGATGACTGCGGAACCTGGGAGGACAAAGTGGAGGTCATCAACGACCAGGGGATGTCCATCACGTGGACTCTGCTGAAAGGCAAAGTGCCGCAAAAGCTTTACAGTAGCCTGAAGGTGGTCCAGCAATTCTTTGCCCGCGACAACGGCTGCAACGCGACAGTGACGCTGGTTTACAAGAAGACAGACCCAAAAGGTCCGAAGCCCGATGATTATATGGACCTCCTCATTCGAATGCTCCAGGCGGCAGACGAAGACCTCAATTGCGAGCAAGAATAAAAAGGCTTCAAATGTTGAATCAATAATTTTGAGGGACGATGTTCTACGTGTGGTTTAAGTACTCAATAACATGCTTTGGAAGCATGAAAGGGTGGATGTTTAACTGCCCACTATAAGTGTGTTAAGCTTTAAACAGCGCATGATGGTGTTGTACTCCAATTTGAATATATAATATAAGTGGTGCTTTGTGTGTCTAAAGTTCAGTCAGTTGTGTACACAAAAAGGAGAAAAAAAAATTGCATGTGGTATAATGATTTTGGTATCTTTTGTGGCCTGAAATTTGCTTTATGCTACGTGGAAAAAAAAATCATATGCAAAACCATCATTTGAAACAAACGATATGAATTTACCATATTCTTATATTACTATATTCATATTATTTTAAGTAAAAGAGATGCATACAATATAGATCTAGTGGAGGTCGATTTATAGCGGTCGAGGAACGAAACTTTGAGTGAAAATTAGGCGCACGACACGAGTTCAAATCATCAAATCACCAAGACCAAATCAGACGTTCATGTCATTTAGACCACCCATCTAAACTTGAACTCGCATTTTACCATATCCTTGAGATTGGTGAGATTTTTCATGAAATTTGAACTCTAGCCCTACACGATGCTAGCCTGGTTTCGTTAGCTTGGGCATAGGTGTTATGCTAGAAGCCTGCCTGAACTCATCTTGCTCGACTCATTGATCACCTCCGGTTGGCATGGCACCTCTAGCCAGTCACGATACATCAAGAAAAGTCTTGGATTTTATAAGTATTATATGGTCGAAACAATTAATTCTTGCATATGTGGATCCGGGTGGATTCGCAACTCTGTTCCTTCGCTACCCAACATTGGCTGGCGTGTTGCACCTGCATTTCACAGCTTCGAGGGCTTTTTTGGGATGAAGATCATGGCATTGATTCTCACTCTCATGTAATTGTTCTCCCTTCAGCATTATTGCTCGGTAAATTCCACTGCGATCCTTGTAACTAGTATTGCTTTATATATTTTACTTTCTTTTATGCCGTTAAGTGATACCGGAGGTGTCGGACATTTAAAAAATAACATAAGTATGACAAGCTGATAAATGCTTACCACCTAAGGAAATCACTTCACTATACATGGTTTATCACATGATAAGCATTTGCTACCTAAGAAATCCACCTTAAAATACCACGCGTGAGTATGTAACTCACCACTGAATGGAATCCACCAAAGAAGTATGAAGTTGCAATGAAACTCAAATCCAAGAGTTCAATTTCTAAAAATTCATTGAAACTATCATTTTTCCTTGAGAAAATGTGAGAGGGGTTTATATAGACACAAATTGGAATGACCCTCCAGGTTTGGCAAATACCAAGACACCAACATTTTAATTTGCAAGATAAAGACCAACAATCATGGGCAAAACATGAATAACGGCATTGACTCTGGACTCAAAAGGATCTAGAAACTAAATGCAATGCACATGACTCAATAAATAAACTAAAGAAAAATCATTCTTGTATTTCCTGAGCAGCATTTAGAATTTTGGAAAATTTTTATCTAAAATCTCGAAATTGCTTGAAACTTGATTCATTAGAGACTAGACATGTAAGCTTTTCCAACTATTATAATGTTTGACCATATTGAAGTATGAAAAGCCTCTCAAACAACATATGAAAGTAATTCAGACAGTCCAGCCGGCAGATATACACTTAACCGAGTTTCAAATAATTTCGCATTGATTGTCAGATAAGCCTTAATCTTCTCAAGACGATCCTTCGTCATTAAACTTCAATTTCCAAAATCTTAAGCCTATGAATTGACGGGCAAATTTCTTCCAGTGTTTTATTTCCATAAGTTATTTGCATGTATCAATGAACTTGGGCGGATTTAGAGTGGAGCTGGATGGGGTTCCAGCCTTCCCAATTTCCCCAAATTATGTTTAGGCCCCTATTTTCAAAAACGGGTGTTCATCCATAAATCTTGGCCCCATCAAAATTATTTAACGTCTTTGCATTTCAAAAATTAAGGAAGTATTGCAAACTTTAGGTTTAGTCTCAAATCTGCCCCGAACTTTTCTTTTGTCTCAAAAAAAACCTTAAACTTTAATTTTAGTCCCAAATCTACCCCGAATTTTGTTTTGTCTAAAAAAATCTCAAATTGGTACACATATGACAAATTTACCCAAAATTATTTTTTTACCACCAAAAAAAATTACCATATATTATTTTCCATTAAATTTTACCGTCAAATTTCTAAATTAAATAACACGCCGCAATTAACGGGTATACTAATTTGGGGTTTTACCCTCCGTTTGTACTAAAAAAATCACCAATTTTTTATCTGTTCTCAAATATACCCTATGGTCTAGTCCCAACTTAACATGGCATTTCCACATAGATAATAAATACACATAAACAAGATGTTATAGAAAATTATTTTCAAAATAAAACCATTTTAGGATATAAAAAATTAGGGATTACTAATACGGCTTTTGGACAGAGGCTAATGAGGGCAAATTTAGGATTATAGTAAAATTTGATAATTTTCTTTTTGACAAAAAAAAATTGGGATAGATTTGGGAATAGATTAAGAGTTTGGGGTTTTTTCTGAGATTAAAGAAAAGTTTGGGCAGATTTGGGACTAAACCTAAAGTTTGAGGTTTTTTCTGAGACAAAGAAAAGTTCGGGGCAGATTTGGGACTGAATCTAAAGTTTGGGGATTTTCTTGAGACAAAAAAAAGTTCGGGGTATATTTGGGACTAAACCTAAAGTTTGGGGTTTTTTTTGGAATTGACCCTTTCAAAAACACATGTTCATCCATAAATCTTGGCCCCATCAAAATTATTTAACGTCTTTGCATTTCAAAAATTAAGGAAGTATTGCTACGAATTTTTAGCAAAAAATACTTCCGAATTTAAGAGCTATATTTTAGAAAAAGGATGCATTTGAATTGTGAAATACGAGAAATGATGAGTATTGTTTTCCAACTTGAGAAATAATGCTTTGGCGCAGATAGAACGATGGAACTTTGCTATTAGGTCTTACCTGCATTTTTTGTAGCTTTAACTATCAATTGAAAACTTACACACTATTGACTTAATATGAGAGGTTCTTTAAGAGAGAATTCCAAGGTCTCAATTATCCTAGTAAGTAAAAAACTAATGATGTAGGGAAAAGAGGAAGAGCTATTATCCGAAGATTATTAAGTTAGTTACTAATCAATTTAAAAGTTAAATATCCTTTGCTAATTATTTTGTGAAGTTGTTGACACATTAAAATGCCCAAATTCCTGGCTGTCAATCTTAGACTAGGAGAGGCCAAAGATGTGGCAAAAGTACAATTCACTAAGTATTTGGAGCTTTTAGTCGGCAAATATAGAAATTGCCGAGACCACTAAACACTTGTCGACAGTAAAAGCAAAAGGAAATTACTAAGTTTTGAGACACGAGGGTCAATGAATCAAGTTTAATTTGATCAACAAGAAGGCCACGACTAAAACTCATCACGACAACCGAGATACCAGGTAACTACCCAAGTAAAGAGTTTGATAATTACAAACGCAATTCGCTTAGGTAAACTATGTAGAAGTAAGATTGACAGGATCCTGCTATTGTAGAGCCGTAGATCACGGGAGGCCACTAACTATAAAGGTCAAAAATATAGGTCATTGCAATCGGCGGGAAGTGGAGCTACAAGTTACAGAAGTAATTATCAATGATTGAGAAGCAACGGCTATCGAAGTAATGCGTGTTGGATTTTAGGAGTCATCTAAATGTGTTTAGTTTTGTTGTAAACCTTTGTTAACTATGGGTAGTAGTGCAAATAGCCGAATAGTAATTCGTAGCTGAAAAAAAAAAAACTACTAATCAATCAATGAACATCATAATAAACCTACCAATCCAATAAAGAAAGCGAATGAAGAATCCTAGTTCCACACTCTCGTGTGTGCACGATCTCAAGTAGAAGCCAATCAAAAGTCGCCTGTGGCCGACAATCACCGATCAACCTCAGTTCTGAGGCAGTGACAGCTTGGGAGGTGGAGGGGGAGGGGGAAGGGGGAAAGGGGTGGGGGAGTTTTAGCTGTTGAGTTTTGTGCATGTTAAAGTCATACACGAGTCGCCTTTAAACGTGTAAACCAACCGGTCATAGAGCCGTGATGGATGAACAAAACATTGTAATTTCAAGTAATATGAACCGGCCAAAGGGGTCTGAGAAAACGCTAATATTGAACATTGAAACATAACCAAATCCAACTTTTGGTGAAAGATTGCATGTTGCAATTCGTTATTTTTCAGATGGAGATCTTAAGGCTGCAAAGGAATGAGAGCTGATTCATTTGACGGGATTGAGAAAATGGGCGACATTCTTGTACTTAATGAACACTAACCCAAGTTGAGCTAAGGCTTAGCAAACATGCCTCAGATGTAGGTAAGTCCAAGATAAGGCTCGAATGAACCCTCATAATGGGTTTAGCTCAATCTATTATTTTGACCTACATTTCACATAGTGATTGGATGTTCATTAGCAATTTGAATATTTCGTCCGTCAATGCATTGAGTTAGGTGATTGAGCAAGCTCAAGACAACTTAGAGGTGAAAGGATACTGATTTACTTCATTTTAAGTTGAAGAACTTTTTCATCTCGCTTTCAGAATAGTGGGTTTATGTAGAACTTTTCATGTCAAGATAAGTGGCACACATAGGATGACATTGAACAGCAACCCAACTTGGTTCAACCAAGCACGTGAAGTTTGAAAATCATTTCATGGAAATAATTTGCGATATGCATGTTTGTAGTCATCAAATTAGAGTCCCGTAACAGGAAAATTTCCTCCAACGCAAAACACGATCCTAAGTGAAAATGAGGTGCAAAAAAAGATATATATTATTTCAGAAATTCACCCTCGTGGAAGAAAATATAATTTTTGTACACGGAAAGGCAAAAACCTCACGGCAAAAGATAAAGTTGGCATGTTGCAATTCGTGATTCTTCATAGACAGATCTTTATGGCTACAAAGAAGTGAGACCTAGATTCATTGAATGGGATTGAGAAAAATGCTACAAAGATAAAACTTGTACTTAATGGATGCTGAACTCAAACCCAAGTTGAGCTCAAACTTAGCAAAACATGCCTCAGATGTTGCTGAGTCCAAGATAAGGTTCGAAATAACCCTCGTAATGGGCTTAGCTCAAACTATTATTTCGATCTCCATTTCACATAAGGATTGGATGTTAGTAGCAATTTGCACATGTGATCATCCAATGCATTATGTCAGCCAATTGGGTAAGCTATATGCAATTTTTCTCTTGCACTTTAAAATTTCTTTTTGGTATTTTTGGGCATAGTGCACACATTTCTCCTGCATAATCTATCGATTTTGTCTCTCCCCTGATTAAGTGGTGAAGGACCAATGTTTTACTTCATCATTTCTGAAATCTGCAAGCAAAAGCGTATTCATTCCCCCGAAATCATCATACGATGAGAAGATAACTCGATTCATTAATTAAGTCAGTAAACGTAATCATATTACAAGATAGGTCACTAAAGCAACGGAAGGCCGACCCATATGTATCTCGTACCAGAGACAATCAGAACACACGCTGACTTCACCTGTGATTCCTCGAAGAACTCACAGCCTTCGAGAGCCACCGGCAAGGTTGATCCACCCCGCTAGACTCGACATTACTAAACCAGAGCACCATGTCCTAGTAGATCTTGCCGTCATTCCACAAGATGGAGCTCTTGTTCGCCAGGCAATTGCCCTTCCAAGTCTGGACTTTGGCGATCGTGGTGGTGATCGGGAGGTTCTCCAGGCGCATCTCTATAGCATTTATGTACAGCTTGATGTCGATCTTGGCCTCTCCCATCTTGTCTTCCTCATGTTTGCTCTAACGTTTAATAACTCAGTCGAATTACATCTTTTATACATATAATGTTCGTATTCAGAATAAGATACCCCTTTTAGGAAATTACTTAGATTAAGAAACCACTAAAATTAGGAAACTTACTTGGATCAATTCCTTCGTAGGCTCGAGCTCAAGATAAATTCTCAACAAAAAATATACAAAGAATGCTTGGAAAAAGGGACAGCCCTTCTTCGAGAACATATGTGGTATGGTCGCTTGCAAACTGCTTCTCAAAGAATTGTTATGCATTGGCATTTGTAAAGACCCACATTGTGTTGCTAATGCAAATTGCCATAATGTAATTTGCGTGTTTCACCAAATTATATTTCGGGGTTGGAATGACTTGCTCGTGTAAATACAACTCTCATTGTTGTCGCGACCGTTTTTTTTTTTTTAGAAGGTTTGTTTAGGGAACCTTTGATTAAGTTTAGAGGTATTGTTAACTTTGGACCAACAACCTTTTATTAACTCGGATTCTCCCAAGCCCATATCCCATGCGACATTGGGTATTCAAAATTTTAATTAGTTTAACACATGCAAATTCAAAAAAAGGAGTTGCCACTAACCTTTGTAGGGTCAGCTAGAAACCCAGTAAGATATAGGAGAATATTTTACTATTTGTGCAATTAGAGATTCTAAATTCGGGGACTTGATTACGTTAATCATACAACTAACGCTCTTTCAATACCTAACTCAATTGTGTATTAATTAAGGCCAAGACAACCTATTCAAGAAATTTAAGGCTTATCCTAATTATTCTAATGCAAGAAGATAACATCCAGAATATTTAAGTGCGCAATTAATTATCATCACAAAATAAATAAAGAGAGAGCATCCTAATATTGTCCCTAAAAAGAAAATTATAATGTAAAAAAAAAAAAACCCTATTGTAGAGCCCTAAGGGCTTGTCCAATTTTATGTTTTTTCTTTTTTAAGGGTTTTCTACATTTTTGCAATTTTTTCTGAATTTTTGTGAAATTTTTATATTTTTTTATATTTTTTATTTTTTATTTAAAAAAAAAGAGTTTTCAAGATTTTTGATATTTTAAGGCTTTTCTGAAAATATTTTTTGAAATTATTAATAATTTTGGAATTTCCTAAATTTTCTAATTTTTGTGGAATTTAGGAATATTTCGGATTTTTTTGTATTTTCAAAATTTTTTAACATTTTCATGATTTTTCTGAAGTTAAAAACATTTTATTAATTTTTAAGGACGTTTTCGAATTTTTAAATATTTTTAATGTTTTTTTGTATTTTTTTAATTTTTGAATTTTTTTGAATTTTTTTATTTTAAAAAATTAATAATTCGGACCGGGTCAAGAAATCCGGCCCTACTAAACCGACTCGGACCCTATCGGTCCAAGTTGGGCTATCGACCGGGCCGGCCTTAGGCTCACACGAATTTTTCATCAAAAATGGCCCACAAAGAATTTACAACAGCCCATTAAAGATTATGGCCCGCTCCCTTTTCTATTCTTTTTAGCCTAGCCACTTTCAGCCCACACCAAAAATCAGCCAAACTCTCAGCCTAGGCCCACTCGAAGCCCAGCCCCTATTTTAATTTTCGGCCTCTTTTGTTTTTCTTCTTTTTATTCTTTTTATTTTTTCTTTCCCGGTCCTCTTCCTGTCGCCGGTCATCTTCAACCTCCCGGCGCACGCTTGCTGCAACTCCGCCAGCCGCACCGACGCTCCTGCAACTTCTCCGCCGGACTGACGCCGACACCGCCATCCACCGGTCATCCACTTCGACCGACGTCGACCGTCATCGGCCCCGACCTCCGGTGACGCTCAATCTCTCCTATTTCCCGAACCGAAAACAACCTTCGGCCCCCCTCGGCGACACACAATCATTTCGCGAAACCCACGTGAAAACACCATGAAAATAAACAAATCAAGCACGGTTCATCAAGCACAGAAGCGGGAGCACGTCGATCTCGAGTTTAAACACGGATTCACTCTCCGTACTTTCTGGGACATTTTATCAAATACACGGAGTGCATCGACAATAGCGAGGACCTAAGCATCATTCGAGACATGGATTCGGGTAAGGACCAATCACACAAGATTTAGGCAAGAGATTAATCCAGAGACAGGTCCTATGCATTCAAACGTGAGCATGAACATAGAGCACACATTCCCGGTCTCGGCTGAACCAAAACGAGGGGAGTAAAGCGTCCGACAGAGAAGAAATGAGCACGAGCTCTACTGCCGGAGGTGGCCCTACCCGGCTCGGAGACGGCGAAAGAAGGCAAGCTCTAGATATAGTGGACTTAGTCCGGTCGCCATGCAACACCTCCGAGCCGGGATCCTCGGGACAGAGCAGTTTCAAGACCAAGGAAGGTGAAGGCGAGGCTGACCTGGAAAAATGAGTCGAGGAGGGAGAAACGCCGCGCCGTCGACCAAGGTTCAGGCGTAGTGGTCGCCGGAACGATCCTCTGACTCTCGCCCCAGCTCTCACTCTCTCCGTTTCACCCCGTTCTTCTCTGGTTTTTTCCTTTGCCTTCCCTTCGGTTTCTGCGTTTTTTCTCTCCTTCCCTCCAAAAACCGAAAACCGGTCTCCCCTCCTCCTTCTGCTCTGGTTTTCTTCTCTTCCCCCGCGACAGCCCGCTGCTAAGGCTCACGAGTTCTCCCTACTGTTTTGCCCTCTGTTTTTTTCGTTTCTTCTTCTGCACTTTTCTTCCAAAACCAGTAAAATCAGCCTCTATCCCTCTTCTGTTCAGCCCTCAAAAACCCAGAACTACAGCCAGCCTCCTTCGTTTTCCTTGCTGCCCACCGAAAATCGTCCCCTCTCCTCACGCTCCTCTCGTCGGCCGCCTCTGTTAGCCCTGTGGCCACTCACCACGCGACAGCGCAACATGAGGCACGCCCTCTGCTGGCATCACGTTGCCAACGTCACTTGCGCTGGAGCGGCCTCATTGCGTCTCGCTGCTGTATGCGCCTCTGTCCGTGTACGTGTCTGTGTTGAGTGAAGAAGGTGTGAAATGATTGGAAATGAGCTAGGTTTGCTTAAACTTTAATGGGCTTTGGAAAAAGAAAGGAGATGGGCTAAGGAAAGAACAAGCAAAGATGGGCCAAGGAAAAGAAAAGAAAAGGGCCGGACGAAAGTTTATTAAAAGAGTGGGCCTGACATGCCGGGCTACTCAATTTCCAAATTCTCCTTCTTTGTATTTTTTTTTTCGATTTTTTTTAATCTTTTCTATAAATATATATTTATATTTATATTTGCAAAATAAATTGGCATTTAAAATATGTCAACAAAAATTCGGGTGTCAACAATTGTGAATGCACATATTTAGTGATTTAAATCGTGGGCTCATAACCGTTATCTTTAGTCACAACTGTCCACAATAAATTAGATGGGTCTTGGTCCACATTTAATTTTCACACACTGCCATCCACATGACGTGATTTACATCGTCACCTATGATGTGACCTATCATACGACACTTCGGGCACGAGCGATTCGTGAAAAGTAAAATCGGCTCACCAAAAGGCCTAAGCATTTCCATAAATTTGCTTCGGCGCTAACCACTCATTTGCAGAGTCTAGCTTCGGGCACACACGCTCTCTCCACTCTCTACACAGTTTCCTCAATCTTATTTCATTTCCAAGAGCAAAACGGCAGAATGTGGCGCAATCTGACAAGGTTGAGAGTTCATTGAGAGTTACAATGACGCAGACAAAGCCCTTGAGTTCATCAGCTAAGCATTTATTTGAAATCTACCGGAGTCAACCCCGCCGCTTCCCAAATCTCAGGCCTGCTGACATTCAGAGCGTAGAATTGCTCGAAGGTGGATGGGACCAAAAAGACTCGAAAAGGTGCTGGACTTTTGTTGATGGTAAGTCCAAAAATTTGTCACTTGATCTAGCAAATTTTAATTCCCGAATTCCATATCGTATCTATATCTCCTTCGTTTCTTAATTAATTAGTCATCTTAATTAATTCCCGAATTCTTCTGTTTTGTGATTGTCATTGTTAATTCATCGTCATGAGTTCAACAACTAGGGGCCAATGTATGACGTCAGTGTCAATCAAAAAACAAGTTTTAGATCTTGTTTTTACGTTATCATTTCTTTATCTTTTCTAGCTTTGTGCTTACAGATTGAAAGGAACAAATGAATTAAAATCCTGAAATGAGTTTCCAGCTGAAAAGAAATTTTGTCAACAAAACCGAGATAGGAAAGCCGTAACTCATGGATCACTAGATTGCCTAAAGAGGGTGTAAGGAAACATTAACAAATACTTAATACAGTTGAAGGCTAATATGGTGGATTAACTTAGCATGGCCCACTTTAGGCTAGGGTGGAGAATTACAAAAAAATTTAAAATCTATTGTAATTATATTAATTCAGTTATAAACCACTTACAATTATGCCAATTTAGTCCATCCAGCTGATTTTGACCGGTCGTCCAGGCAACGCTAACATAGCAATTTTTAATAATATTTTATTTTTTTCAATTTCTTTATTAATTTTTCTCTTTTTTTTTTCTTTTTTCTTTTTTTTTTTTCTCTTCTTCCTCCTTTGGCCTCTTTTCCCAATAGGGCAAGGGCCACAAAGCCCTTGCTTGGCGCCGGCAAGGGTGGGCAAGGCTGAACGAGGGCTACAACACTTGTCGGCTACTGTCAAAAAAGAAGCCAAAGAGGAAGAAGAGAAAANAGTAAAGCGTCCGACAGAGAAGAAATGAGCACGAGCTCGACTGCCGGAGGTGGCCCTACCCGGCTCGGAGACGGCGAAAGAAGGCAAGCTCTAGATATAGTGGACTTAGTCCGGTCGCCACGCAACACCTCCGAGCCGGGATCCTCGGGACAGAGCAGTTTCAAGACCAAGGAAGGTGAAGGCGAGGCTGACCTGGAAAAATGAGAGGGAGAAACGCCGCGCCGTCGACCGAGGTTCAGGCGTAGTGGTCGCCGGAACGATCCTCCGACTCTCGCCCCAGCTCTCACTCTCTCCGTTTCACCCCCTTCTTCTCTGGTTTTTTCCTTTGCCTTCCCTTCGGTTTCTGCGTTTTTTCTCTCCTTCCCTCCAAAAACCGAAAACCGGCCTCCCCTCCTCCTTCTGCTCTGGTTTTCTTCTCTTCCCCCGCGACAGCCCGCTGCTAAGGTTCACGAGTTCTCCCTACTGTTTTGCCCTCTGTTTTTTTCGTTTCTTCTTCTGCACTTTTCTTCCAAAACCAGTAAAATCAGCCTCTATCCCTCTTCTGTTCAGCCCTCAAAAACCCAGAACTACAGCCAGCCTCCTTCGTTTTCCTTGCTGCCCACCGAAAATCGTCCCCTCTCCTCACGCTCCTCTCGTCGGCCGCCTCTGTTAGCCCTGTGGCCACTCACCAGGCGACAGCGCAACAGGAGGCACGCCCTCTGCTGGCGTCACGTTGCCTTGCGCTGGAGCGGCCTCATTGCGTCTCGCTGCTGTATGCGCCTCTGTCGGTGTACGTGTCTGTGTGTGTTGAGTGAAGAAGGTGTGAAATGATTGGAAATGGGCTAGGTTTGCTTAAACTTTAATGGGCTTTGGAAAAAGAAAGGAGATGGGCTAAGGAAAGTACAAGCAAAGATGGGCCAAGGAAAAGAAAAAGAAAGGGCTGGACGAAAGTTTGTTAAAAGAGTGGGCCTGACATGCCGGGCTACTCAATTTCGAAATTCTCCTTCTTTGTGTTTTTTTTTTGTTTCGAATTTTTTTATCTTTTCTATAAATATATATTTATATTTATATTTGCAAAATAAATTGGCATTTAAAATATGTCAACAAAAATTCGCGTGTCAACAATTGTGAATGCGCATATTTAGTGATTAAAGTCGTAGGCTCATAACCGTTATCTTTAATCACAACTGTTCACAATAAATTATGTGGGTCTTGGTCCATATTTAATTTTCACACACTGCCATCCACATGATGTCATTTACATCGTCACTTATGATGTGACCTATCATACGACACTTCGAGCACGAGCGATTCGTGAAAAGTAAAATCGGCTCACCAAAAGGCATAAGCATTTCTATAAATTTGCTTCGGCGCTAACCGCTCATTTGCAGAGTCTAGCTACAACACACGCTCTCTCCACTCTCTACACAGTTTCCTCAATCTTATTTCATTTCCAAGAGCAAAACGGCAGAATATGGCGCAATCTGACAAGGTTGAGAGTTCATTAAGAGTTACAATGACGCAGACAAAGCCCTTGAGTTCATCAGCGAAGCATTTATTTGAAATCTACCGGAGTCAACCCCGCCGCTTCCCAAATCTCAGGCCTGCTGACATTCAGAGCGTAGAATTGCTCGAAGGTGGATGGGACCAAAAGGACTCAAAAAGGTGCTGGACTTTTGTTGATGGTAAGTCCAAAAATTTGTCACTTGATTTAGCAATTTTTAATTCTCGAATTCCATATCGTATCTATATCTCCTTCATTTCTTAATTAATTAGTCATCTCGCCATATTATTAATCAGAAAAGTCAATAATTTTCTCCCAATTCTTTTGTTTTGTGATTGACGGCCCGATCGAAAAACGATGGGATTGTTGTTGTTAATTCATCGTTGTTGCTGATATTGTCTTGAATTCCACAAATTCGATAGATTAGAAATTCGAATTAAAAAGTCGATCAGAAAATCTAGGAAGGCTTGAAGATTACAGACTATTTGTTTCCTAATATATTTCCTAGATTTGGACCTATCTATAAGAGGTATTCATGGGAAATAGTCCCGATTCAATATAACTGTGATATATAATGATATCTCTAATATATAGGGGATAATCACTAAAGATATTATTAGTAATTTTCAAATTAGGTAATATCTTTAGAGTGGAATTCCTTTCTTATTTGGATTAGGAAAGTGAGGATCTAATTCTTTCCTATTTGGATTAGGAAAGTGGGGAATTAATTCTTTCCTATTTGGATTAGAAAGGTGGGGATCTGAAGATCTATATATATCAGCATTGTACCTTGTACTTGGTGTGCGCAACTCTCAATAAGAAATCATCTTTCTCTCTCTCTCGTGGACGTAGGTGGATTTTTGCCGAACCACGTAAATCTCCATGTTGTTGATTATTCTTGTTTATTTTCTCATTTAGTTAGGGTGTTCTTCCGCACAACAATTGGTATCAGAGCAATCCAGGTTCTCCATTCCTATACTACGACTTCTAACTAGATGGCTGGAAAAGGTTCAACCGTTCGATTTGATATTGAATGATTCACCGGGAAGAATAATTTTACACTATGGCGGAGAATGATGAAGGATCTATTGATTCAACAAAGTTTATCAAAGGTTCTTCTGGGAAGATCGAACAAGTCGGACACCATCACTGATGATGATTGGGCCGACATGGAGGAGAGGGCGTGCGGCGCAATCCGATTGAACCTATCGGATGAGGCCCTTCAATATGTAGCAGAAATCGAATCTGCTCCGGAGGTATGGCTCAAACTCGAAAGCATCTACATGACGAAATCTCTTACGAACAAGTTGTTGTTGAAAAAGAGATTGTATTCACTTCAGATGAGTGAAGGGGGAGATCTGTTGGAACATCTCAATGTGTTCAATCAGATGATTAGTGAACTTACAAACTTGGAGGTAAGATTTGAGGATGAAGACATAGCGCTTCTACTACTGACATCGTTGCCCGATTCGTTTGACCACTTGGTGACTACGCTCGTTTATGGCAAGGAAACCCTGGAGATCGAAGAGGTGATTGCTGCCCTAATTTCAAATGACACTCGAAAAAGGGCAAGTAGTTCAAAATCTTCGGGAGTGGGACTCTTTGCAAAGGAGAAAAGTAATCAAAGAAGAGGAAGATCAATGGATCGAGGATCGAGCAATAGGGGTCGATCAAAATCCAAGGGAAAGTTCAAAGGAAGATGCTACTGGTGCAATCAGGAAGGGCATACCAAGAGATTCTGTCCAAATAAGAATGAGAAAAAGAAAAAGAACTCAGATGAGGCAAGTGTAGCCGACATCATTGAGACCAATGATGGGGACGTCTTGTCCATATCGTTGGGGAAGGACACCTTTGAAGATTCGTGGATCTTGGACTTCGGATGCACTTATCATATGTGTCCTCATAGAGAAGCCTTCGATGAGTATAAGGTATATGATGGTGGTTCAGTTCTCATGGGGAATGATACTTCGTGCAAGACTGTGGGAGTTGGAACCGTGAAAATCAAGATGTTTGATGGCATGATTAGAACCTTGGCAGACGTGCGTCATGTTCCAGGTTTAAGGAAGAATTTGATCTCATTGGGAGCACTTGAATCCAATGGATGCAAGTACACAGCTCAAGGTGGAGTCTTGAAGGTGATTAAGAGAGCTCTGGTTATTCTTAAAGGACAGAGGCACGGGAACCTATATCGATTAATAGGAACCACAGTGCAAGGTGGAGCATCTATGTCCACGGATGCTAGCACGGAGATAGATAACACCAATCTATGGCATATGCGTCTCGGTAGGGGTGTCAACGGGTCGGGTCGGGTCGGGTCTTGATGTTACCCGACCCGACCCGAACAACAATGGTTATGTCATGCGACCCGACCCGACCCGAACCGAAATGCATAAAACATGAAACAAAAAAAATGGGTCGGGTCGGTTCGGGTCGGGTCGGGTTTCGGGTTTTTTATTAAAAAATAAAATAATATGAACCTCATCAACGCCTCGGGATTGAAGAGAGAGATTAGAAAGGCTTATGCGATCTTATTCATCACTTAGGATGTGTCAAAAACCATTGTCCTGGACTATGTTTTTAGGGTGCATGCAGCTTTATTTGGAATGGCAGTGTCACTGTTTCATCTAGGACTAGTTCACGACACTGAGTAGTAGCTGCCCACGAATCCTGGGGAAGAATCAGAGTGCAAGAAGACTAACTTATTGCATCTATTTCCTGACAATTTAGAATTTTCAAGCAAAATTCCACGAGGCAACAATGTTCATCAACTGGCTCACGTCTATGGAAGAATCTGAGGAACACTATATTGACCAAAATGACTTTGATTAATAGTTGCGACACAGAATAGTTGAATAACCACCTGCGCCCGTCCACTTGATATGTGTTTACTAAGAAAGAGAACCGCAAGTCATAAAATTCACAGTGACAATGTGGCGGAAGCTCATTTATTGTCAGTATTCATTCAGCTGAAGAACTATAACAAGAAACCCCATTTTCAAGCCTCTCAATCTGACGAAGTTGGTCCTGAAATCACTCCTCTGACGACTCCAGTGTGTGTGCATGATTCCGTTCACAATCTTCTAAAGCATGCTGGAGTCCTAAATTACCTACTCAAAATTGATAAAAGAAAATGACATTACTCTAAATTCAATAGCATAAGAACATGAATGACACCACCAATTACAGCAACTTTAGATTATTCAATTCCCCTTAAAAGACATTACATGAAAGCAATGCTACCGATGTCAATGTCAAACATAAGTCCTTGGGTGTTCGGATATTTGAGGAGCACACGTATGGCTAAGAAAAAAGTTGAACAAATAATGATACTCTACTGCAAGTTGCAGCCAGCAACTAAAAAGATGGCTTTATTTAAGAATATGCGTAGAAGCATTATTAGCTAAGGAAAATGTTGAACAAATAATGATAAGACCTATAGATAATCAGTGAGTAACAGAGATGCTTCCAAATCTCAAACTAATCCTAGATCATGAAGACTGATTTACGCGAAAAATAAATTGATAGAGTGCAGCAAAAGAAAGATATCTCATACTTGTGAAATATTTGTCCAAATGGAACCATAGCAACATAATTAGCAGCTACCACCCTTAGTGATATTAACATAAAGAAAGTCAATTTAATGTCATTGCTCACAAGAATGTTAATCATCAAGAGAAGTGAATATCGAGTTTGGCTCCATAGTCATAGTTGGCAACTCTGCAATAAATTCAAGATAAAAATGAGAAATAACATATGCATTGAAATAAAGAAAGGTATAGATATTTTACAACCATATT
>MU090097.1:0-45692 GCA_014858505.1 Corymbia citriodora subsp. variegata
ATCAATTATAATTATAAAGGAAAGCAAACAAGTATCCTAATATCATCCCTAAAAAGGAAAAAAATACAACACAAACAAAGAACCCTATTGTAAAGCCCTAATAGCTTGTCCAATTTTGGGTTTTAATATTTTAAAGGATTTTCCGATTTTTCTAATTTTTTTTTTATTCTTTAGAATTTTTCTGAATTTATAATTTTTTTTAAATATACTTTTAATATATTCTCCAATAAAAAATTGCGAATTTTCGATTCTTTGGTGTTTTAAAGGCATTTTGAATTTTTGGAAAATTTTTTATTAATAATTTTTGGAATTTTCTAATTTTTCTAATTTTTTGAAAATTTCAGAACTTTATATATTTTATATAAATTTTGAAATTTTTGAGTTTGTATGAATTTATGAATTTAAAAACATTTTATTAATTTTTAAGGATTTTTACGAATTTTTTTAACATTTTTAGGATTGTTTAGAATTTTAAATATTTTTTATTAATATTATATTCGAGGAATTGAGTTCGGACGGTTTACCCGATCCGACCCACTGACCCGACCGTCTTCCGGAGACTCGAACGGATTAAAAACGAATTTCTTAAATATTTTTGGGATTTTCTTTGATTTTCCTTTTTTTTTAAATTTTTTTTCTCTCCTTTTGTCTTTTCCTTATTTTGTCTCTTTCTCCTTCATCTTCAACCTTCGATCGTCTTCCACACAACGACCATCTCCTTCACCGAACCCAGACGCCTGCGACTCGCCGAACCAGGATATCTCAACGCCACCATCTCTTCGGCCGTCGTACACCGTTCTCCTCCGTCACAGAAACACGACCACCTGCTGGTCGTCTATTCCGCCGGCATGGACCACTGCCATCCGCCTTCTTTGGCGACCACAAAATTTCACGAAATAAAAAACTACCGATCTGAAACCTCAAAAACCAGCAAACAAGCAAGCATGAATATATAAGTATGAGGATGAATGACCTAACTAGTGCGGACTCGAACCACTAGCTTCGCCAGCGAGAGGCGAATATTCCGACGAGGTTTTCCTTCTCTAGTGACTCAAGAAAATGATGAATGTGCCTTGAAATCACATGAAAACACAGAAAAACATGATTTTAGACACGGTTTGACAAAATAGTAACCGTTAAGGATAAGAGCGCATGACTAGTTTAAATTCGAAATATTTTGAATTAATCTATTCTTTAATCATGTAATTATTATTATAGTTATTATTGTATATTCTTATTTCATGTTGTTTTTATTGTAATTATTACCGTTGAATTAAACAATTCTTGTCTCATGTAGTTATCATTGTAGTTATTTCTGTAAGAAATTTGAATTAGTCCATTCTTATTTCATGTAGTTATTATCGTAGTTATTTTTTACTAATTCAAAATTCAAAATATATTGAATTAGTCCATGTGATTTATGTAGATAAATTCTATAGATACAAACGCTATCTTAGAATTGAAGGATAAGTGAAATTGATCCCCAAATCAAGTATTGAAATAAAACTTTTGAGCATCAATCTGACAACATGGATTTTGGCACCTCGCTCAAACATTTTGTCGAGCAGTAGACATGCTTAAATATTTTAAGGATGCATTCTCGAGCGCGATTAATGCAATTTTTGAGTCGGGGATGATGTACAAAGGTTTGAATCAACATATTTCGTGCCAACTCAGTCTTAGGTTGTCACGATTTACTCGAAATTTTCCACTCGGGTTCAGTGCTCCCAAGTGTTCTACGTTCCATTCAGGCAATACATCGGACAGTTGGCACGCATAGAAGAACACGAGTTTCAGGTTCAGGTTTGAGGCATTCCTCAGTCCCAACACAACGCGTCAACCTCCAAAACATTACGAATCATCACGAAATTGCTTCAGTTTTTCAAGATTTCATCAGAAATATCAATCAACTCAAATGTGCGTCTCTTGGCCAAAAACAAAGACAGTACAGAACATTTTGGGAGTAAGACAGTACCTGGTTCGTTTGACGGAGGCGTCCAGCTGAGGCTTTTCCTTCGCTTAGAAGGTCGGCGATGAATCAATGGGGGATAGCTCACGGATTGGCCCTTGACCGGAGCTGGGAAAGTCGGCGGTAAGGATTTCCTTCGCTCAAGATGAGATGATCTCTCTCTATCCCTCTCTCCGATTTCCCTCGCTCAGCTATTCGGAAATGCAGCGATCTGGGGAACGAGAAGTCGCGTGCTCAAGGACGTCGGCTAGGGATCGGCGATTGACGTCGAGGATGGGCGAGGGACGCTCACCCCAGGCAGCTTCTGGTTCTCTCGCTCTCCATCTCACTCTCTCTCTCTGAAGAAGCTTTCTCGGGCAGCGCCACTCTCTCCACACCCTGTCCAGAACGTTGAGGCCGCTCCCTCTTCTGCTCACGCGAGACCTGCCCTCTCTCTTTCTTTCCTCTGGTCTTTCTTTCTCTCTGTACTTCTCAGAACCAGCCCCTTTCTTCCCCGAGCTCTCTCTGCCCTTTATCCCTGAAACTCCAGCTGTTCTCCCCAGTGAACGTCGAGCACCTCTCACCTTTTCTGCCCTACAAACAAATTTTCGGCTCTACCTATACTTCAGCCCCTTTCTTTTTCTTCTCCCCCGTGCACCGGCTCATCCATCTTCTAGAAGGCGCTCGGCCTTGCTTCGGTCACTTGCCGTTGTCCTTCGCCTCGCGTCACAGACTCCGCTCACCTCTCACCCACGGACGCTTCCACGTTTTCTGTCACCTCACGTCGCCGTATATTCCCCCTTTCCTCTTGCATCACCCGCATGCCTTTCCTTGCTCACAGACGTGAGCCGCATGAGAGAAGAGAAATGTCGGCCCGGCCTCTATTCCCTTTAGTTCTGGTGGGCCACCGGTGAGAAAAACAAAAGGAATGGGCTCAATAAGAAATAAAAAGAAATGGGCTCAAGGAGAGGTAGAGTGGAAAATTTGTTTCAAGGAGTGGGCCAAAAATACCGGCCGTACGCTATCGCCCGTTTTTTTATATTTTTGTTTGGTCCACTTTATTCATTTTTCCATTTTTCCATTTTTTTTTGGCTTTTTATCTTTTATAAATTTTTATATTTTTACAAAATAAATGGATATTTAAAACATCGACAAAAATTCGGGAGTCAACAACACTCAATAACTCACATAATGTTTAGTCATAATTCAAAATCTTTCAATCTCATAAACAAATGATACAAATCTTGCACAAGATTTAATCGGCTTCAACTAAGCCTATCAAACATGTGGTTTGAGTCGAGTCATAAATGGTCTAATCCAAATTGAACTATTTAACCCATTTATTTTACACTACAAAATTCTCGAGTCATACCTAACCTGTCTTGAAATTCATTTTTAGCATTTTTTTTCTCTTTAAATAGTTGCTTTTGAAAAATGGAGGGCTCCATGGACTGACCCATCGAGGGTTATGGATGAGGGCGTGAAGGTGGCAATGAAAGTGTGGATCGTTTGTTTAAAGTGCCTTGTCCTTTAGTGGTTAGGTTAAAATTAATCCAAGTTGCTTGACAAAACAATTTTTGAAAATAAAAGAGATAGGTACCAAAAGTGAATTAGAGTAATTTAATATAACTAAATTCTCAAATCCATTTAATTTCTAGTTCGTAGAAGTAAAGTAATCTCCAACACTTTACTTGGGTTTCTAGTTAACCCACCAAAAACAAACTAGTAGTGACAATTCCAAATTGAATAATTTTGCATTTTCAATAACTTGGACCTTAAGAGTAGACACTTAAATTTTGGTATCCCAATCATTCATTTATTGTATAGAAATTTGGGGATTAATTCTTAACCCATAAACAAAAACATTATAATTCAATTGCATAGCATATAGTTTTGGAGCATTTATTATATATTTGATATTAATTGCATTAGTGTTGGACCAACATTCTGAGCTTAAAATTGAAAGAGTTGGGCCCACGAAGGGGGAGAATTTTCGGTCAAGCTAGGGAGTAGGCGTGGCCTAAATTCATGGGGAGTGTCGCGACCTAACTTTTTGGGGCTCTTCAATCACTAGAGGAGCTTTTGATTAGATTTAGGGATATTGTCAACTTCGGGCCAATGGCCTTTCATTAACTCGAACTCTTCCAAATCCATACCTCACACGACATCAGACATTCAAAAACTCAATTGATTTAGCTTATACAAGTTTAAACAAAGAAGTTGTCACTAACCTCTTTAGGGTCGTCTAGAAATCCAATAAGATACAGGAGAATATTTTACTATTTACGTGGCTAGAGATTTTAGATTCAGGGATTTTGTTACGTTAATCATACAACTAACGCATTTTCGATACTTAACTCAATTGTGTATTAATTAATGCCATGTCAACCTATTTAAGAAATCTAAGGTTTGTCTTAACTAATCTAGAGTAGGGAAATAACATTCAAGATATTAAAATGTGCAATTAATTATAATCACAAAATAAAGCAAGTGAGTATCCTAATATTGTCCCTAAAAAATGCAACACAAAACAAAAGACTCTATTGTAAAGCCCTAGAGGTTTGTCTAATGTGCTTTTTGCATTTTTAAGGGTTTTTCCTGATTTTCTAAATTTTTCTGGTTTTCTAGAATTTTTCTGAATTTTTTTATATTTCTTATGGATTTTGAAAATTTTGAAAATTTTTAATGATTTCCACGATTTTTCTGAATTTAAAAACCTTTTATTAATTTTTTAATAATTTTTAAACATTTTTAGGATTTTTAGGATTTTTTTAGATATTTTTAATATTTTTCGAATTTTATAAAAATGAAGAATTTTTTTATAATTTTTCAAAATTTTTAATCTTCCATGAATTATCTAAATTTTTGAATTTTTAATGATTTTTTTTATATTATAGAAAGCAATTCGCACTGGGTCGAGAGATCCGGCCCTACTAAATTGACTCGGGCCCTATTGATCATAGGGGTTGGACTAAAAACAAATCGGGCCGGCTTTAAATCCACTCGAAATTAACCCAAAAAGGCCCGGTAAGACTTTCTTAGAAACAAGCCCAATCAGCTTAATATTTCCAGCCCAAATAAGCCCTAATCCTATTAGGCCAATTAGGCCCATGAAATGGCCCACAAAACAAGTAAGCTGAAGCCCACTTCTCTCTTGTTACTCTCTATTTTCCTATTTTTGGCTTTTTCCCTTTTTTTTCCCTCTCTTTTTTTATTCTTTTCTTTTTGTCGTTTTTTTTTGCTTTTGTCTCCTTCTGCCATCTTCTTCTTCTTCTCCGCCTCACGCCCGAAGCTTCCGCTTTGCCCGAAGTGTGACCCTCTCCGAACCTCAACCAAAATAATGCCACCATCGACGAGCTTACGCAGGCGCTCAAACCGTCGTCAGGTCACCGCCAATCCACCACCTTCACCAGTCGTCCACCCCTACCGCCGGCCGCCGGCCGCCAGCCGCCAGCCGCCAGCTGAGGGAGTCCTCTTTGTCGGTATGAACGGAAAAATGACAACGGGGTAGCGAAGCGAACTGAACCGTAAACGCCCGGAACGCTAACCATCACAAGAAAAACTCGACTTAATGGGACAAAATCTGGATGACTCGACTCCGGCCAAGATAGCAAAACAAAACCAGATCTATTGTGGCATTACATCAGACACCTAGTATACCCTATGGAAAAGAGTGATTCTCAGTTTATTCGAGACTCAAATGTTAGAAAAATACATATAGTTCTTTGATGCGGAAATTCCAAAAACAATGATCTTTGATCTTCATGATTTTCACAAATAGATGATAACGTACCTTTATCCATAGCGTTACCCTTTCGTTGCGGAAAACTGAAGAACTTGAACTAAATGAAGAAATCCGATTTCTCTCCCTTGACCCACTATTCTTTAATGTATTCTATCGATGGAGGAGAGAATACTGAATTCTTTTCAGTTATTGTTGTTCATATGGCTGGAGAGAGGACCGAACTCTATTTATACGTTCTTTTCAACAGGTGCCTTCCATCAAAGCGCCTTTTAACTTCCATAAGAGTCGCACCTCTTCAGAAAAAACAGTAACTTCCCTTTGAGGATTATACATTTTTATTTTATTAGAGTCGCAACTTCTCGTAACCAATATTTATTTTATAGCATTTCAATAATTATTAAACCATATAATAAATCACATCATGTGGGCCACAATAATTCTTACATTCTCCCACTTGGCCCATATGATCTTCCTTTCATGGTTTAATAAAGACTGTAATGTGCACAATAATATTATGCCATAAAATTTTCATTAAATTGGCAATCATATAATAATCACAATTAAGTAAAGAAAACTAATGTGAGTCATAGCGGTTGTATGTCATTAATCGACATAGTCCCTTCTATGTACTACAACTATAGCTCTCTACTTAACATGATCCATAAATGAGAAGTACAGTAATAGTCCAACTATAATGTCTCTTTAGAGACTATCCTGTTTAACATTCATCTATTTCCATAATGTATACAAAATAGAAAACAGGAAATATCAGAAACACATAAATGAGCTCAGAGTGTCAAATACATAAACTTAATACAATCATAATACAAACACTAATGACGTCCAATAATGCCCATCCTTTCAACATGCTCATTAAATGTTTTGGGCGGCAGTCCTTTTGTTAAGGGATCTGCAATCATAAGATTGGTGCTAATGTGCTCAATCGACACTCTTTGTTTCTGAACTTCTTCTTTAACAGACAAGTATTTGATCTCCATATGCTTAGCACCCTTAGAATACTTGTCGTTCTTAGAGAAGAAAACTGCTGCAGAGTTATCACAATAAATTTTCAGCGGCTTGGCAATACTGTCGACAATCACAAGCCCTGAAATAAAATTCCGCAGCCATAATCCATGAACAGTGGCCTCAAAGCATGCCACAAATTCAACCTCCATAGTGGATGCAGCAATAACTGACTGCTTCGCACTCTTCCATGAAATTGCCCCTCCGGCCATAAGAAACAAGTAACCAAATGTTGATTTTCTTGTATCGGCACATCCGGCTAAGTCTGAATCTGAATATCCAATCACCTCAAGATGATTGGATCTTTTATAAGTGAGCATATGATTCTTCGTTCCTTGCAAGTATCTAAGAACTTTCTTTGCAGCTTTCCAATGATCCATTCCAGGATTACTTTGATACCTACCCAGCATTCCGACAGCAAAACTGATGTCTGGTCTGGTACAAGTTTGTGCATACATCAAGCTCCCCACAATAGATGCATAAGGAATATTTTGCATTTGTTCTCGTTCCAATTCACTTTTCGGACATTGCATAAGGCTAAATTTGTCACCTTTCTAAATTGGAACTATTCCTGCTGAACATTTACTCATATTGAATTTCTCTAAAATTTTCTCAATGTAGGCTTTTTGAGACAACCCTAACAATCCTTGTGATCTATCACGGAATATTTTTATTCCTATCACATACGTTGCCTCTCCCATATCTTTCATTTCAAAATTCTTAGAGAGAAACTTCTTGGTTTCATGTAACAAACCAAGATCATTAGTAGCAAGCAAAATGTCATCAACATACAGCACTAGAAAAATAAACTTGCTCCCACTGATCTTCATATATATACACCGATCAACGGTGTTTTCCTTAAATCTAAATGAAGTTATGGTATCATTAAACTTAAGATACCATTGTCGGGAAGCTTGTTTAAGTCCATATATTGACTTCTTTAATTTACATACCATGTGTTCCTTTCCTTTAATTGAAAAGCCTTTGGGTTGGTCCATATAAACCTCTTCTTCTAAATTCCCATTAAGAAAGGCGGTTTTTACATCCATTTGGTGTAACTCCAAGTCATAATGAGCCACCAAAGCCATAATGATTCTAAGTGAGTCCTTCTTAGAGACTGGTGAAAATGTCTCTTTATAGTCAATGCCTTCTTTTTGTGTAAAACCCTTTGCAACAAGTCTGGCTTTATGTCGTTCAATATTGCCTTTTGAGTCGTGCTTGGTCTTAAAGACCCATTTACACCCGACCTTCTTACATCCTTTAGGCAATTCAACAAGATCCCAGACTTGATTTTGATGCATGGATTTTAACTCTTCTTCCATGGCATTAAACCATTCATTAGAATCTTCACATTTCATGGCTTGGGAAAATGAACCTAGATCATTTCCAATTCCTAAGTCAATTTCTGACTCTTGTAGATAAACCATATAATCATCAGAAATAGCCGACCTCCTTTCTCTTTGAGATCTTCTTAATGCTATTTCTTGTGACTCAGTTATTTGAGGTTCAATATTGACATCTCTATTATGGAGTGTTACATCATTAATTTGTTGTTCTCGATTATTGTAAGGTTGAACTATAATATCATGAACAACAACTTTAGAAGCTTTGGGTATAGGAACTTCTACCCTTACTTCTTGAATGCAAGCATCACGCACTCTTTCACTCCCACTGATGTCACCATTCTCAATGAACCTAGCATTTCCAGATTCAACAATTCTTGTACTATGATTAGGACAGTAAAATTTATACCCCTTGGATTTCTCTGCATAACCAATGAAATAACCACTGGTCGTTCTTGAATCCAATTTCCTTTCATGTGGATTGTAAATTCTTACTTCTGCTTGACAACCCCAAACATGCAGGTGTCGTAAACTAGGTTTCCTTCCTGTCCACAATTCAAAGGGAGTCTTTGGAACTACCTTACTAGGAATCCTGTTTAATAAATACATAGAAGTTTTCAAAGCATACATCCACAAAGACAAGGGTAAAGATGAATGACTCATCATACTCCTAACCATTTCCATTAAAGTACGATTATGCCTTTCTGCTACACCATTTTGTTGTGGTGTACCCGGCATTGTGTATTGAGCACAAATGCCATGTCTTTCAAGGAATTTAGCAAATGAACCTGGACATTGTCCTAATTCATCATACTTTCCATAATATTCACCACCTCTATCGGACCTTACTATTTTCACATTTTTATCTAATTGCCTCTCAACCTCTTTAATATACACTTCAAGTGCATTCACTGATTGAGACTTGTCATGCAATAGATAAATGTAACCATAACGTGAAAAATCATTAATAAAAGTGATGAAATAGCTTTCCTTACCAAAAGATGGAACATCGAAAGGACCACATATGTCAATATGTATAATTTCAAGAAGCTCTGTGCTTCTTGTGGCACCTTTCTTAGTGTGCTTTGTTTGTTTACCTTTAATACAATCAATACACACTCCAAGGTCAGTAAAATCCAAATTTGGAAGAATTTCATTCTTCACTAATCTTTGCATTCTTTCCTTGGATATATGACCCAAACGTTTATGCCACAAGTAAGCAGAATTCTCATTTACTAAACTTCGTTTAGTGCCAACATTATGATGCAAGGTCATTAATGTCTCAACAAAAGAATTATCAAGCCTAAATTTGTAGAGACCATCACATAAAGTTCCAGTTCCAATAAGAGTATCACTCTTAAATAAACTGAAAGATCCAGAACCAAACTTACAATAAAATCCCGCCACATCAAGTCTTGGCAAAGAAACTAAATTGCGAGAAAATCTAGGTACATAAAGGGTTCGAAACAAATCCAAATAATGCCCAGTATCTAAGATCAAACGGTAAGTGCCAATGCCTTCAACTGGAGCTTTGTTTCTATTCCCCGTAATCACATAACTTTCATTTGGCTTTATGGTTTGGATCGTAAGAAATCCCTACATCGTATTTGACACATGAGTGGTGGCACCAGAATCAATCCACCAAGTATTATGAGGAACTTCAGTAAAGTTTGATTCAAAACATACTAAAGCACAAGGCTTACCTTTCTTTTCGAACCATGCCTTACGTTTCAGACAATCTTTCTTCAAGTGTCCAATTTTGTTGCAAAAATGACACTTAATAAGATTGTGTTCCTTCTTGTGGATTTGAGAAGCCTTTGAAGAATCATTCAGGACGTGTAATCCTTTCTTCTTGCTCCTTCCACCTTTCCTTTTAGAACTCCTTTGAGCTTCTTGATGACTTGAGAGATGAACAGAATGAGCCTTTTGATTCTTAATCCTTGTTTCCTCTTGAACAAGCATACTGGCCAATTCATTCACATTCCACTTATCCTTTATAGTGTTGTAATTCATTTGAAATGGCCCATATTGCTCATGAGGCAAGGAATTAAGTATAAACTATACTAAAAAGTACTCATCCACGTTCATTCCTAAAGTCCTTAACTTTGCTGTTAAATTCGTCATCTCAAGTACATGCTCATGCATGGTACGTGAACCATCATACTTCATGGTGGTCAGTGTGCTCATCAATGTACCAGCAAGTGATTTATCAGCAGTTTGAGAACGCTCTTCCACAAATTTCATAAATTCCTTAGCATTATCAGTCTTGGGAAGAGAAGTCTTTAAGTTGTTTGCAACTGTCATTCGCATGAACATTAAGCTTAGTCTGTTCGATCTTTCCCAAGCTTTATGGAAAGACTTTTCATCATCGCTACTTTCATCAGTAATATTAGCTGGTTTCTCAACTTGAAGTGCTAAATCAAGATCCAGGACACCTAAGTGAAACTGGACTTGTTCACTCCAATCAGGAAAATTCATCCCATTGAATAAGGGAACAGACGAAGCATGCGAATGAAGTGAAACAGGTACAGATACTGCAAATATGCAAGAAAATACTCATACATTAATGCTCTGAGAATATACCTAATCATATTCAAACTAAACTACACATGTACATCATAGTTCTCCTTTGGGCGATCCTATGATATACAAATATACATAAATCATAATGATGCTAATGACTTTTATTTGGTAATTGTAAATATATCTTATTAAAATTTATTTGCTATCTTTGGATATGCAAACAAATTTAACAAGTTATATTAATTACCAACTATCATGTTTATGAATTATAAGAAAATAATTAACCTTTGGGTTAATCCCTAAGTTCTTATAATAAATGAACTTCAATATACCCATAACACCAATAATGATATGAAACATATCAATTTCATATATAGCATCAATTAATCATGGATAATTGAATAAAACAATTTATAATATCAAAAATTCAAAAAACTTCAAGGTTTGGCCACTTTAGTGACTAACAAACCATTCATAATATGAATTTTCAATATTGTAAAATATAAATATTTACCAAATTGCACGCAAAAACAAAATCATAATCAAAGCATAAGGGCAAAATCATAAAATCATAATTCCATAAGGACATAATCATAAATATATAAATCCAAGGGCAAAATGGTAAATAATCAGCAATGGCAGAATCGTAATTATAAATAAACAGGGGCGGAACAGTAAATAAATAGCATAGGGATGAAACTGTAATTTTCATTTTCACGCGGCAAGGGCATAACCATAAATAATCATAAAGAGGAGAGGGTAAAACTGTAATTAGGGGAAATTCGGAGGGCAACGGGCGGAGAGAACAGCAGGCGCGTAAACTGCACGCGCCTTTCTACCGCGTGGGCGCGTGCAGTGCATGCCCCTTTCTGCCCCATGGGCACGTGCACTGCACGCGCGGGCAGTTGCCCCTCTGGTGCATGCATTGCACGCGCCAGAAGCTGGCGCGTGGATCCACGAGCCTGCAACTGCAGTGCGCGCGTGGCCTCCACGCGCCTTCACTGTTGCGCCGATCAGTCCCTTTTTTTTTTTTTTTGCCCTGTTTTTCCCGAATTCCTCCATTTTGTCCTTTCTCCGTGAAAATATCCATCATTCGGATTTGCTCCGACAAAACCCTCCGAAAGCATTTCAACATCAACAAATAATACGAACAGGATCGTTCAACGAATCATCATACATAAATCATAATATTTCTATAAAATGGAAAAATCATGAGATCATAAACCATGCTCTGATACCAACTGTTAGAAAAAATACATATAGTTCTTTGATGTGGAAATTCCAAAAAACAGTGATCTTTGATCTTCATGATTTTCACAAATAGATGAGAACGTACATTTATCCATAGCGTTACCCTTTCGTTGCGAAAAACCGAAGAACTCGAACTAAATGAAGAAATCCGATTTCTCTCCCTTGACCCACTATTCTTTAATGTATTCTATCGATGGAGGAGAGAATACTGAATTCTTTTCAGTTATTGTTGTTCATATGGGTGGAGAGAGGACCAGACTCTATTTATATGTTCTTTTCAACCGATGCCTTCCATCAAAGCGCCTTTTAACTTCCATAAGAGTCGCACCTCTTTAGAAAAACAGTAACTTCCCTTTGAGGATTATACCTTTTCGTTTTATTAGAGTCGCAACTTCTCGTAACCAATATTTATTTTATAGCATTTCAATAATTATTAAACCATATAATAAATCACATCATGTGGGCCACAATAATTCTTACAATTTGTTGTTGTGTGGGTTGAATCATGTCTGATCTTCATATTTTCTTGTGCTTTCATACGATTTCATGGAAAAATCCTTGTCGTGTTGGACGTGTGTGCATATCTCCATGCCGGAAAGCTCCTCATTCGAAACCTTTCCCTCGCCAGCAAAGCCTGTGGTTCGAGGCCACCCCAGTCAGCTCATTTCTCTGAATTCTAGTGCACTTGCGTTTTTGTATGTTCGCTAGAAATGCTAGGATTGAAGAGGTTAGTTTCATTGGATGTTTTCTGTTGATTGTTGCAGTCGCCAGAGTGAGCAGCCGGAAGTGTCGGACGCCGGTCGGAGTAGACGGCTGGCGGTTGGTGGTGGCTCGGTGGCGGCATAGGTGCCAGTGACAACGAGTGTGAAGGGTGATGATGGTGTTAATGGTCACTGGTTCGGTAAAACGGTGTTGGAGGTCGCTCGAGGAAGAAGATGCAGGAGAAAAAAAGGCAAAAATATAAGTAAAAAGAAAAGGAATTAAAAAATAAATAAATAAACAATTTGAAAAATTCGGTTTTAATCTGAAGCGGGTCGGATCCGGGTAGGCAGATCGGGCTGGATGGTCAGACTGGGTTCCCAGTCCGAGCGCCCTTTTCCGAATCGAATAATAAAAAAATTAAAATCATTTGAAAAATTCGTAAAAATCAGAAATCATTAAATATAGAAAATCCAGAAAATTAATCAAAAAAAGAAAATTCATAAAAATCCGGGAAATTGATAAATTCATAAAATTACGAAAATTCATGAAAAATTTTAAAAATGCAGAACATTCAAATATCATAAAAATCTTCTTTAAAAAAATCATAAAAATTGAGAAAATTGGAAATTTATTAAAAAATAAAAATCCAAAATTGGACAAGCCTTTAGAGCTCACATGGTTTCTTTGTTTTGGATTGTCAATTTTTTTAGAGACAATATTAGGTTGCTTGCATGTTTTTTTTTTTATTATACTTAATTGCGACTTTCAATGTCTTAGGTTTTACTTTCTTGCTAGAGTGGCTAGGACAAGATTAAAAAAATCTTCACTAGGTTGCTATAGCGTTAGTTAGCATATAATCGAGTTAGATATCAAAAGGGCATTAGTCTTAGGACAATGTAATTAAGTTCTCAAGTCTAAAGTCTCTAATTGTGTAAAAAGTAAGATATCCTCTCATATTTTACTTGGTTCCTAGTTAATCAAAAAAGAACAATGATGGCTCTTTAGTTAGAATTCACATAGGATTGATTGAATAAAAATGAATGCCCAATGTTGCGCAAGATATGAGTTTGGAAGAGCTCGAGTCAAGGGAAGGCCGTCAGCCCGAAATTGGCAATACCCCTAAACCTAATGCCCCTCCCTATCGAATGGGTTAGGTCGCAACATCCAAAACTAGAATCAAGAACACATAATTGAGAAAAAGGATTTGTGCACTTGATTTGAATTCTATCAATCTTGATGCGAAACAACGATGATCAAAGTTCAAACGCTTCTCCTTTATCACCCTTTATATCACTAGCTCAATGAGATTGCATCTCACTCTCAAGTAAATTCTTGACATCCGGAAAATTCCTACATTTATTAATACGTGGTAATTTGGTTGCAATCAATGATATGCGTAAGCAATTTTACACGACCTTAGAAAACATGATTGTTATGTTTGCATAATGGGTTAAAAATTTAGTAATTTAACTATTTACTTATGTTTTAAAAGTTTTGCTAGATGTTTTGATGGGTTCGAGAGTTAATTATTAATTTATGTTTGGAAAGTGTTGCTAAATGTTTTGATATGTTTAAAATATTTTTAAAATTTATCAACATTTAGAATAGACATTGGTTTTCATGTTTATATATCGATTTCCTTGATTCCTTAACATTTTAACCAAAGAGATTATTTTGGAAAGTTGTTCTCTTAACTCATTCTTCCATCATCATGTCTTCCTTGAACTTTGCATTTCTATCTTTCCTTCAACAAGTTGAAACATTGAACTTGACCTCTGTCGATGTCATGCCTACTTATCTATATTAACTTATACTTCATTAATGCAAGGCATGACTCACCTCTTTATATGGCAAAAGGAGACAAATCCCTAATAAATATCTCTTCTCTTGGCTTATAAGATTGCGCCATATGCCAAAGCTATTTACTTGGGGGCCACATGAACTCTTTTAATTGAAACAACAAGCCTCTCTACTCTTATATCTCATGATTTTACCCTTGGTTAATTGAGCAACTTTATCAATTCACTCTTAAAACCTTATCCAACCGAAGGGTAAGTGCTCAACTTCAAAAAGAGAGAGAGAGAGTTTTCAAGAGAAGGCCTCACTTAATTACTCACTCTTCACTTTCCTTCCAAACCTTGCTTTCCAAAAATAAAAGCAAAGGATCCCACGTGTGTTTTTATTAAACTCTTGAGTTTATTATTAAGTTTGAATGATATAAACTCATTAAATATCTTCTACTCTTCATAAATTAGTTTTTCGTTTTCAAGGAAAAAATAATTAATTTCGATTTTGTCCTATTTTAAAGGAAAATTAAAGCTTTGATTTTATGCAAACTAGGTTGTTCTAATGAGTACATAGTTGCTTAATGGATGTTCTCCTTAAGTGAGTTTTATGAACACGTGTAAATTTTGATGATGGTATGTTGAGTTGTATATTGATGTTTTTATGAGTTAATTCTATGATGACTAGTGGTATTTTGATGGAAAAAGAATGTAAAAAAGATAAAAAAATGAGAGTTTCTGATTCTAGCAAATTACCGAATATAGCAATTACTGATTACCAATTATAGCAATTTACCGAAATTAGCAATTATCAAGTACCAAATGTAGCATACTGAAGATGGCAATGTTGAATGTTGAATATAGTAGATTACTAAAGATGGTAGTACCGAGTGCTGATTATGATAGGTTACCAAAAATAACAGTTATTGATTATTGATTATAGCGAGTTACCGAATATGGCAATCACCGATAATAGAAATATATATTTTTAAAAAATTTCTCCTCTCATGTTTTCAATTCTTGGAATATCTTAGTCCTTCATTTTTTTTTAAAGCATCATTGAAATAAATGCATATTTGTTATATTTAAGGAAAATACGCATGGAATTTTGATATTTAACATGTTCATTTGATAATGATAATGTGAAATGATATAATGTGTAAATGTAGATATAGAACATGTTCGATCAGTGATAGTTAAGTGACATGATGTGGTACATTGATTGTTTATGTTGATCATCTTCATGTATATTAATATTGCATAATAACATTGAAAATTGAAAAAGAAAAATGTCATCGTCCACATGAGGGTGGTGACATTGCCCAGTGTGTTAGGATGCCTGGGGGAGTGTTTGGAGATGCCTTGGGAGTCAAGATGCCATTCGTTAAAGAAAAAAGTGAAAAAAGAAATTATGTATGAGTATGGTGGGATGCCCTGTGGGTGGATGGTATAGGATGCTTTAGAGTGAGATACTTTATGTGTTGAGATACCCTAGAAGTGTTCAGGAGTTGGAATAGATAAAATGATGCATGCACATAAATATACATATACGCATATTAATAGGGCACAAAATGATTCTAACACATCAAGTAATTATATGACATATGTGTGTATTTAATAGATAATATCATGTATTCTTGTAAAGTAATTGCAAATAAGGTAAGATGAGTGTTGATGCATTAATTATATTGCTTCGAATACTTGTGATTGTTTTGCTAGGACATGTGTGAAAGTGAACTCCTATTTTAAACTTAAAAATTTCACTTGTTGAGTTTTGGCTCATTCTTTTATTTTTCAAACATGTAAGATGACTTTTCCATCACTACCACTATTTGGAGCCCCAACATATATAGAATATGATTATAAGGAGATTGTGTTGCATGATATAGTGTTTGTGTATGCTAATTTACTACCACGATATGGATTGACATAGGACTTGTTGAGTGAGTTCCCCATTGATTTGTAGTCCGGTACACGGTCTTTGATGGTGACTGGATGGGACCACTTAGAGGTTTTGATTGTCCTCCTAGTTATACTACTAAGAGCCAACATCGGAAGAGGTCATCGATATATAGATATTGGATCAATGTTGTGTAGGGAGGCTTTTGTGAACAAGAGTATAGTAATGGAGATAGGAGTCACCAAACCTTCTCGAGTGTTTTGTATGTTGTGTTGTGTTGTAAATGATGTCTATGTACATTATTAAAAATGATATGACATGTCTAATTATTTGTTGTACTTCCACTTGCAAATAATAATAAACAAATTAAATTCAACCTGTGTATTAGATGACATACTTAAGGCATGATATCTCCTGTTTTGGTATTAGAGCAGGTTAACCTTAGAGTGATAATGTGTGCTTAGTAGTTGGAGTGGAGGAGTGGGTTGCATGAATTTAAAACACTAAATGCTCGTGTCTACTTTTGATTGGCTTTGTGATGTAAGTAACTTATGTCACTAATTAGCTAATTAACTAGAATGAGATATCAAGGTTCTAAAGGACAAGATAAGTTCGGGTGAAAATTCCAAGCAAGATCCTCATTTAAAAGGGATCTTTCTAGCACTCATTAATGTCAAAAACTTGATGGGAAGGAGGGCATTGCAGCAATCTACCTCTAGTTTGAAAAATGGCAAATGCCATTTGCAAGGTTTGGTCAACCAATTTTTAAAGCTGAAGCCTTGTAGGTTTGCTGGTGCGGGAAACCTTGAAGAAGTGGAGTCGTAAGTCAATGGGATGGAAAAGATATTTAATTTGTTATGGTGCAATCATGTAGACAAGGTAGCTTTGACTGTGTACCAATTTCAAGCAAAAGTTAAGGGGCATCTAAAAGCATAGTGTTCCTTGAAGACGCTATTATGATCTGGAGTGGTTTTGTTAAAGTATTTTTTGGGAAATATTTCTTGGATTGTACACAAGATAAGAAGGTGATGGAGTTTATGCAATTAAAGTAAGGTGAATTGATTGTTGATCAATATGAAGCAAAATTTGCTATCAAGGTTTGCTCCAAAGTTGGTGGAGGATACCAAAAATAAGGCTAAGAGGTTTCAAGAAGGTCTAAGATCAGATATCTAAAGCTTGTTAGTATTCTTATACCTGAAAGATTACAACAAGTTGTACGAGTGTGCACAACTTGTGGAGAATGATCTAGTAGAAGTAGAAGCAGTGACCAATTTTCAAGTGAGGTCTCATCAGCATGTATTACGCTCTAATTTTTGTCATGACAAGAGGCCCATGCAAGTGGGAAAGTAAACATTCCCTCCCAATAAGAGGAACAATGATCGCAAATTTGAACTTGGATAGAACAACCAACCAGTAGAATGAATGTAGTACCAAGGTGATGTTTGTCTGTGCTTGGTTCGACTAAAACTTGTTTTGGGTGTGATTAACGAGGCTACTTGAATGGAGATTTGCTCCATGACAAGGCAATGACAACAAATGATGCCACTGCAATAGTTGCAATGATCACAACAAAATAGAGCCCTTTCATAAGGAAATTTTCAAAGGCCACCAACTCAAAGCAAAGTATATGCAATCAAGTAGGAGGAAGTTGAAGCTTCCAAAAACTGTTATACCGGGTTTCATCTCAGTATGTAATAATAATGCTTATACATTGTTTTATATGGGTGCCACACATTCATTCATATCTACACGATTTTTAAAACTGATTGGAATAAGCCTAAATCGCTTGAGGTGTGCCTTAGTGTCTCGACGTCGTTGAGAAACGCTATTTTGCCCACTCTAGCATGTAAGGATTGTAAGGTCACTATAAGTGGACAAGATCAAATGATAGATTTAATTGTATTGACTATGTACAATTTTGATGTCATTTTGGGAATAGATTGGCTTTACAAGCAGCAAGCCAATGTGGATTGTTATCGGAAGATGATACAATTATATCCACCTCATAGTCCTAGTTACGAATTCAATGGGAATAGTGCAAATCCTTCAATGCCTCTAACCTCTATGCTTGAAGCACATCGTTTTCTTGATAATGGTTGCCAAGGATATCTAGCATTCATAATGGACCAGTCCAAGGAGGAAGCGAGGTTTGAAGAAATCTTTGTAGTTCAAGATTTCCCTGATGTATTTCTAGGCTACAATCAAAACGTGAAGTGGAATTTGTTATTGAAGTAGTTCCTAGAATAGAACCTATTTCCAAAGCTCCTTCGAGATGATGTTAATGAAGCTAAAATAATTAAAAGTAGAATTGTAAGAGTTTCTTGACAAATTTATTTGACTTAGAGCATAGCACTGAGGTGCACCAGTTGTATTTGTGAAGAAGAAAGGTAAATCATTATATCTCTACATTGATTATAGGTAGCTAGATCAAGTTAAGATTAAGAATAAATACCCATTGCTTAGGATTGATGATCTATTTCATCAACTTCAAGGGGTGTTGGTGTTTCCTAAGAGCAACTTAGAATTGAGGTACCATCAATTGAGGATCAAGAAGGAAGATATTCCTAAAATGGCTTTTTGAACTCATTATGGTCACTATGAGTTCTTGGTTAAGCCTTTTGGTTTGACTATTGCACTGATAGCTTTTATGGATTTAATGAACATGGTATCCAAGCAGTTCTAGGATCAATGTGAGATAGTATTCATTGATGATATTTTTATATATTCAAAGAGTTTTAATGATCACTTGTACTTCAAATGTGTCATAAACATAAGCTATATGCTATATGCTAAGTTTAGTAAATGTGAGTTCTGATTAGATCGTCTGGTATTTCTAGGCCATGTGATAATTGGCAAAGGAATATCCATAGACCTAGCAAAAGTTAAATAAGTAATAATCTAGCTAAGGTCAAGGACGACAACAACAAAAATTAGGAGTTTCTTTGGTCTAGCTAGTTATTAGTGAATATTTGTGGAAGGATTTTCACTTTTGCCCGCTCCATTGACCAAACTAATAAGGAAAGGTGTGGACTTCAAATGGTCAGATAATTGAAAGCAAAGTTTTAAAGAACTTAAAAAGATATTGACTATAGCTCCGATTTTGACAATACCATTAGGATCTAGAGGTTTTGTAATCTATAGTGACGTATCTCACAAAGAGCTTAGTTGTGTCTTGATGCAGCATGGAAGAGTTATCACTTATGCATTGAGGGAACTGAAGCCGTATAAGTTATATTATTCAACTCATGATTTGGAGCTAGAGCAATTGTATTTGCATTAAAGATATGGAGGCATTACTTGTATGGATAGAAATTTTAGATTTATAAAGACCATGAAAGCTTGAAATATATGTTTTCTAAAAAAAAAATTAAATATGAGACAAAGGCGTTGATGGAATTATTGAAAGACTGACTATGAGATATTATATCATCTTGGAAAGGTGAACAAAGTTGCAGATGCTTTTAGTCGGAAGTCTATTCATGAAATTACACATATGATAGTTAAGGAATGGACCCTACTTGAAGAGGCTCTAGATTCCATATTTAGATTTGATATGAGCAATCTTGCAAGTATGATGACTACCATTGGAATTGTGAAAAAGTCAAGGCACTGCAACGAACAAATCATGAAATTTTAAAGATTTAAGGAGAGACTTTAGAAGGAAAAATGCCCAATTTTCAAGTATAGGAAGATGGAATTCTAAGATTTCATGAATTTCTTTGCGTGCCTAAGAGTAGTCATTATATTCATATAGGAAGTACAAAGATGCATGAAAATTTTCATCAGAATGCTAGTGAAATGGCATGAAGATTGATATTGGCAAACATGCCTCTAAATATTTGACATGTCAACAAGTAAAGGCTCAATATTATAAGTCTAGTAGAATGTTGATGTTAGGAGTGCTAATATATGAATAGAAGAATAGAAAAAAAAAAAGCGAGAATTTTACGTGGAAAACCCTTCTAAAAATCAGAAAGGAAAAAATTACGGTGTCGCATTAGGCAATCTCTCCACCCTCAGTATCAGCGTTACAAGCTCTAGGTTACAAGTTTTAGTGTTACAACTATAAAAGATATTGCCCTATATATAGTAGGAGTCTAGGGCCATATATTATTATGATAGAAATTACATGCATGCCATTAACAACAATAATAACCCTATTATTTGCTTTAACATATCAGTATGGGTGACCTATTGGAAAGTACCTACCCACGATAATATTTTTCTTTATTAGACTTCACAACTCCATAAATCTTCCACTTGGAGGTTGATATTCAAAAATAACAATATTCTTTCATAGTCTTCATCTTTCTAACCTTAATTATTCTAGTGCAATGGCCCCCCTTATCGCTTACTATGGAGGCCAACTAAGGCAATGCATGGCTTTAGTATCTTAGTGGTGATAACCTTTGTTAACATATCTACTAGATTTTGTATACTAAGAATCTCTTTCAAAGACAATGTCCTATCATTTTTCAATTGACGAATTTGATGATACTTTAACTCAATGTACTTTATCCTTGAATGAAATACTGAATTCTTTGTAAGACAAATAACACTTTGACTGTCATTAAAAAGAATATTATTATCTTGCTCTTTGCCTATTTTTTTTGGAAAATTTTTCAACCAAATCATCTCCTTAACAATTTCAAATATAGTCACGTACTCTGCTTTAGTGATTGAGAGAGATATATAGGTCTAAAAGCTAAACATCCAACTTATTGTAGTGCCACTTATGGTAAAAACATAACCCAATGTGCTCTTCATATTATCTAAATCACCACCAAGATCTACATCGATAAAACCTTATAAAGTTGCACTATTTTTCATAAAATACAGTGATATATCTGAAGTGCATCTTCAGTATCTTAATACACACCATAGCATTTATTAAACTACTAATAGTTGACACATAAGGCACTTTAGCTATATGCTCTAGCTCTTCATCCATCTTTGGCAACTACTTTTTTGAGAGCTTGAAGTGACTTTTTAAAAGAGGTTTTCTAAGCTTTGTATTCTAAACTCCAAATCTATCCAGTACATTTTCAATGTACTTTCTTGAGATAGATTTAGAATTCATTTAAATCTATCTCGCATGATCCTCATCCTAAGAATCTAATTCACTACACCCAAGTCTTTTATCTCAAACTCTTTTGATAATTGTTACTTCAATATGCTAGATCCTACAATGAGCATATTATGCACATACAATAGCAAAATAATATAACAATCATCAAATTTTTTGAAGTAACAGTAGCAATCCATCTCACTTCTAATGAACTCATTACCACACATAAAAATATCAAATTTCTTGTATCATTGTCGAGGAGCTTGTTTTAATCCATACAAACTTTTATTCATTTGCAGATATAATTTTCTTTTCCAAGAACCTAAAACCTTCTAGTTATACCATGTAGATATCCTTCTCCAAGTTACTATAGAGGAATGTAATCTTAACATCTAGCTACTCAAATATAAATTCTCAATTGCAACAATACTCAATACTAAATACTAACCCGATTATGGTCAATTTCATAATTAGAGAAAAAATCTCTATATAGTCAATTTCTTCATTTTGCTAAAACCTATTTACTACTAATCTAGCTTTGTTCCTCTTGCTACCATTAGATTATTCTTTGACTCAATATACCCACTTGTTCTGCAACACCTTTTTCCATCTAGTAACTGAGTTAACACCTAAGTTTTATTCTTCTCGAGTGAATCCAACTCATATTATATTGTTAACTCTCACTTAACGGAATCTTTAGCCTACATTGCTTCTGAAAAATTTTCTGATTCAATAGTGTCAATTAAAAGCAAATAATACAATGATGGAGAATATCTTTGTACAAATTTAGGTTTTCTACTATATCTTCTCGAAGTGGATTCAAGTGTATATGATTCTTGTTCATCTTAAGAATTTCAACTAGAATCTCTTAGAAATTTCTTCCAATTAAATCTCTATATTCTCCATTATTTATTTTTTCACGGCAAAAGTACAGCCCAAATACCAAAACTTGGCACGAGGGGACACTTAAGTGCCAAAAGTTACGAAAAATACACTTAAGTGTCAAGATCAGAGCAAAAATGATCAGTTAAGTAATATATATAAATAAATCAATTTGGATTGGAATATTTTTGACATGATCCAAGTCACTTATTTGATGGGTGATCATGAGATCAACGGGCACTTGAATTTTGAGTAGCTGATAAATCATTGCTCCCTCCATTGGATTTATGCAAAGTGGAGGTTTTGTCGAGGGATGACCCGTCAAGGATGATCAACATGCCTCATTATTGAAGGATCATCTTGACTTGTGGGATAAGGCATGTAATTCGTTATATCCTGTAAGGGCATTGTGTTGTGGGTCCAATAATTAGCTAAATCTGATAGAATCACTCTCCATAATTGGGGATATTTTTTTATTCCTTTTTATCAGGAAATCAGAGCAAATGAAAAGTTGAATAGATTAAACGGATGGACATCCCTATGTCTTTTCCCATGTGAGTTGTTTTTACATTTGAGTAAAATTTTAAATTATTTCATCTGAATTATATAACGTAAAACACGGGAGGGTATTCCTACCTTATTAAGGAAGAAAAATATATAATTTGAAATAAGTGATATGGGGTGTGCAGGTACAAACATGTAATTTGACGGGTGTCCATAAGATCTATGGGCACTTGAATTTTGAGTAGTGGACAAATGATTGCTATCTCCATTGGATTTATGCATAGTGGAGGTTTTGTTGAGGGACGACTCTCCAAGGACGATCGACATGCCTCGTCATCATAGAATTATCTTGGCACGTGCGATAAGGCATGTAACTCGTTATATCTTGTAAGGGCATTGTGGTGTGGGTCCAATAATTAACTAAATCTGATATAATCACTCTCCACAATTAGGAATTCTTTTTTATTCCTTTTCAGCAGGAAATCAGAGCAAACGAAAGGTTGGATAGATTAAATGGATCGACATCCCTACAACTTTTCCCATGTGAGCTATCTTTGGATCTGAGTATGTCGTTAAACTACTTCCTTTGAACTCTGTGACGTAAAACGTGATGGGTATTCCCATTTGTTTATGGAAGAAAATTTTATAATTTGAAGCAAAGGGTATGGCATATGTGGTTATCGGCACATAATTTGATGAGTGTCCACAAGATCAATGGGCAATTGAATTTTGAGTAGCAGACAAATCATTACTCCCTCCATTGGATTTATGCAAAGTGGAGGTTTTGTCGAGGATGACCCTCTAAGGATGACCGACATGCCTCATTATCAAAGGATCATCTTGACCCGTGCAGTAAGACATGTGACTCGTTATATCTTGTAAGGGCTTTATGGTATAGGTCCAATAATTAGCTAAATCTGATATAATCACTCTCCATAATTAGGGATTTTTTTATTCCTTTTTATTAGGAAATCAAAGCAAATGAAAGATTGGATATGTCACACCCCAAATCCTATAGGGATGGAGGTGACACGGCCGCCTTTTCACCCAAAGGACGTAACCTCTAACCACAAAAGGTCCAGCTTCCAAAAGTCTCCACAAAAGCACTCTCACTCTACTAGTTGCTATCCAAGAACCTGATAAGATTGGGAAAGAAGGATGAGCAACCACAAACTCAGTGAGTAGTACATATCTTCTAAGCAAATCGAGCAAGCACTATGCATGAATTCAAAGCAATACCAGAACTTTATAACTCAATCCAATATATAAAATACATAATAAATCATATAAGAGTTACTTTTATACTTATATAAAACAACTCATTTAAACTACTATCACAATACAAAAATCAATGGTCAAATCCAGTGAATAATCTCCATTAAAAAATCACACATCAATGGTCTATCCATTGATGAATTTATTGCTCAATTTCTTACCATGGTCACGACACAATATCTTGTGACAAGACGACCAAGATTCCCCCCTTGGCAAGGTCTCCACCTATAATGCTAATGGTTTAACTCAGAAGGATATCCTAAACCCGGTATGCATACTGACATGCTCCTCAATGGGCTCACAACAATAATGAGCAAAATAACCATCCTCCAATACCATAAATCCAATTTAGATTTCAATATCATAAACTGAGCAAATACCTTTTTGCAACATCATCATCCACCATTTCTCATCCATTTCTCAAGTCATCCACATATTTTTCCACAAAGCATTTGCAAAGCAATTACAAATATGTTTTGCCTTCCAATACTTTACGTAATATGCTTTCCAAACCTTTATAAACAATCAAAAAGTAGTCCATGCTCGATCCAACTTTTATGTAATAATAATGTCATTTCATAATCCTATATTATATATAATCCATAGAATTTTTCAACATGAATTTTATAAATTCAAAGAAGATATAGTACCACTCACATCGTTGCCTACAACCCAATAAAACGATACTTGTATTGTCAAACTTGCAGCCCTAACAAATAATTAAAAAATAAAGTTAAAATCTGATAAAACTCTATCTCAACTATGAGACAACTAAACTGCGCCTTAAGACTAATAAAATGACCCCTACAAGCTAACAAATCGCCAATCTGAAGCGATTATTCAAAGCCGTTTATAAAGCGAGACTTGAGTGCGAAACTTGATTATGCCAAAACTTTCTCATCCGAACTTCGATCCGAGCAATCTTGCAGTCAAAATGAAGATAATTCCAAGCACTAGAAGGCCCATAAGTTGGACAACCAAATTTTGAGCTGAAACCAACAAAATCAGACCTCAAAGTGACTGCACGCGTACTGTTCACCATGTGCGAGAAAGTTCAAAATTCCGTTTCGGACAAACTACAAGCTTAAATCCAAATCCGTAAAATCCTACGGGTCCATAACGTCCTAAACTATCATTCTTATAAATTTTCACGGCTCAAAAATTCAAAAATCGGACTTCACCGCTCAATATTTTCAATATTTCAAATTTGAGCCATAAATTGGAAAAATGCTTTGATTGGAGGAACAAGAGATGCGTATACTCACTGAGCATCACATAAAGTAGTCGAGTCGGCTTTGTGAGGCTCTCACGGCATGCACATGTGAAACCTCTCTTCTTCTTCCCCTTTCTTCTTCTTTCCCTCTCTTCCCTTTTCTCTCGTTTTTTTCTCTTTCTCCCGACTGCTTTGGCTTTTGTAAGTGAGAGAGAACCCACTTATTCTCTCTCCTTCTCCTTTTGACTTTTCAACTCTCTTTCTTCTTCTCTATTCTTTTAAAAAAAAACCCAAGTGGGGTCTACTAGTCAACAAAAGAACTTGAATATTATAGGATAGATTAAAAGGATCGTCGTCCCTAGGACTTTCCCCATGTGATCTGTCTCGCTTATTTGCCACTGTCAAAAGAAGAAGTAGGATCATTGAATTGACTAGACTTGACTCAAACTCTGACACTTCTTCAATGAAATGGATCTGGAAACTGCACCCTTGTTCATGTCTCTAACTACAATACCCCTGCTAGTTTAAATACGTACTTGCTTTTTACAATTGCAAAGAATCTTTTGAAATAAAATGTGATGTTATTAAAATGTTGATAATCATAATATAATAGTGTCGACCTTTTTTTTTTATCATTGATCAGTATCATCTATAAGCATTTAAGATGTAAATTATAATTTGCATATTGAGATAATTAGTTGGTCCAACATGGATCTAGAAAATAATATTTCTGAAAGGGATTCTTCTTCACCATAGTAGAGATTTTGCCCTCAGGTATAAGCACTATTTCAAACGTTTAAATAAAAAACGATATTCTGATCGCATAAGATGGGACATAACAAATTTATGAATTTCATTTAATATTCTACAATTTCTTAACTATTGAGTGGAGAAATGGATCGTGTTGCTGTAACATTGTAATCTATAGAAAAGATCACCTCAAATAGTTGACTTCCATTGCAAATTTGACCTTTCTCTGTGTTCATCATTTTACCCTCTCCGCAGCAAAATGGCGATATGACAATTTCATTGAGCATAGACTTTGGTTAGTTTTAGTCTCAATGTGATTGGGAAGAAGATATTTTCTCGAAGGTCGCGCACAAAGACTAAAGTCGTTGCCCTTAGTAGGGTTAGTTTTAGTCTAAATGTGAATGGGAAGGATATATTTTCTCGAAGCTCGCCCACAAAGACAAAAGTCAGTTGCCCTTCGTAGACGGCACGGGCAAAAAGTAGTAGACATGATGTTTCAGCTTTCATTGACGGACTTAATCATAGTAGTTTCCTTTGCAAGTTACAACTCACAGCCTTGTATTTTTCTCAACATGAGGGACCCATGAAATTTCATGACTGCTTTTGCATTGACGACTTCCACACGGCTTAGTATCGAAGATTATGTTAACCGCTGATTTATTTCGCTAATTGTTTCAAAACAATGTCGCACAGACACTTAAAAGAGACTCTGAGAATACTATGTTACTAATCCTCATGGAACTTCCCTATAGAGATCGGGCTTTATCCGAGTTGCTCTCATGCTTAACTACCATTATTCTGCTGTTTGGGAGTATCCTAGCCTTAGCAGAAACTGACCGTGGCGAGATTGATCGGCTTGCTTTGCTGGAATTCAAGGCCCGAGTGGCCGATCCTAGCGGAGTTTTGAGCTCGTGGAACGATACTATTCACTTCTGCGAGTGGCATGGTGTCACATGCGGTCGTAGACACCAAAGAGTCACCGTATTGGACCTCCACTCTGAGAACCTGTCTGGGGCCATACCGTCACATATTGGTAACCTGAGTTTTCTGAGGGAACTCCATCTGTACAGCAACAATTTCATCTCTGAAATTTCCCCACAGTTCGGGTGCTTGTATCGGTTGCGGAAATTGTTCCTAGATAACAACTCGTTCAGCGGACAAATCCCTTCGAATCTCTCTTATTGCTCTAATTTGCTCGTTCTTAACTTAGGCTACAATGCTCTCGAAGGAAATTTGCCTACAGAACTCGGCTCCTTGTCCAAGCTCCAACAACTAATACTTCAATGCAATGGCTTGACAGGAAACATTCCGCCGTCTTTTGGAAACTTATCCTCTCTTCAAGCCTTCACGACGGAGTTAAATAACCTCAGTGGTACGATCCCGGAAACTCTCGGTCAGTTGAGAAATTTATATATGCTCTTTCTCGGTGTGAATAAATTTGTTGGTACGATTCCGATCTCAATCTTTAATATATCCACTATGGCAATGCTTGATGTGGTTGAAAACCAATTGGAGGGGGGCTTACCTAGCGACATAGGCTTCACTCTTCCGAATCTCAAGGGACTCGGATTGGCCGACAACCACTTCACTGGACCTATTCCTGAGTCAATATCGAATGCCTCTAATCTCGGTGAAATTGAAATCTTGTTGAATAACTTTAGCGGGAATGTTCCTTCTTTCTCGAAGATGAGAGGACTCTATTGGTTTAATATTGGCCAAAATAGATTGGGAAGTGGGCAATCTTCTGATCTTGATTTCCTTTGCTCTTTAACCAATTCCACAAACTTGGACGAGTTGGTCATAGACGGCAATATATTTCGAGGACTAATACCTGACTGTATCAGTAATCTCTCTATCACCCTTTCATTGTTTGGGTTAAGTTACAATGATATTTCGGGAACTTTACCTTCTGGAATTGGGAATCTCATTAATGCGGAGTGGCTGTCTATGTGGGGCAACAACATCTCAGGAAACATTCCTTCCCAAATCGGAAATCTGAACAAACTGAAGATGTTGGATCTTAGTCAAAATGATTTCTCAGGGCAGATACCAGAATCTATCGGGAATTTGAGGATGTTAACCAAATTGTTCTTATATAGTAATAATCTCCGGGGCTCAATACCATCATCTCTTGGAAACTGCCAAAATCTACTTCTCTTGGACCTTTCGTCCAACAATCTCAGCGGTTACATACACCCAAAAATTGTGAGCCTCTCATCTTTGTCGATTTATCTTGACTTGTCTCAAAATAGTCTGACTGGGCCACTTCCAGGAGAAGTTGGAAACTTGAAAAATCTTGGCAAATTACGTCTTGATGGGAACAAATTATCTCAGCAAATTCCAAGCAGTATCAGCAGTTGTATAACCTTGGAAAGTCTATATTTGGAGGATAACTTCTTTGAAGGGCCCCTACCATCGACTATGAGTTCAATGAGAGGCCTTCAGCTTTTGAATGTTTCCAACAACCGATTGTCCGGCCAAATCCCAGAGTTTCTAGGGTCACTGAATTTGACGAATTTGAGCCTATCTTACAACAATTTTGAGGGCCCATTGCCTACAGGAGGAGTTTTCAGAAGTGCCATTTCAACTTCAGTTGTTGGAAACAAGAAACTTTGTGGGGGTCGGCCAGATTTTCAACTACCGACTTGTGACTACAAAGAGTCAAAACAAACAGGAATAAGCGGAACTGCAAAAATTCTAATATCCACGGTCTCTGCTCTTGTAGGAGTAGCCTGCATACTCTCTTTGTTATACTTCTTCTGGTGTAGACACAATAAGAAAGCATCAGCTCCAAGCTCTTTTGAAGATGGGCTTTTGCATGTTTCATATCACAGTCTACTAAAAGCGACGAGCGGATTCTCCTCAAGCAATCTACTCGGCGTGGGGAGCTTTGGGTCTGTTTACAAAGGATTGCTTGATCAGACTCAGTCAATCATGGCCATCAAGATTCTCGACCTTACACATCACGGAGCTTCCAAGAGCTTCATAGCCGAGTGTGAGGCCTTGAGAAGTATCCGACATCGTAATCTCGTGAAGGTAATCACAGCATGTTCTGGGTTTGATTATGATGGAAATGATTTCAAGGCACTAGTCTATGAATTCATGTCGAATGGGAGCTTGGATGAATGGTTGCATCCAATTGGTTCACAATATACAGTAAGGAGAGAGTTGAGTCTACTTGAGAGAGTGAATATTGCCATTGATGTTGCTTGTGCACTAGATTATCTCCACCATCATTGTGAAACGCCAATAGTTCATTGTGATATAAAGCCAAGCAATGTCCTTCTTGATGATGAAATGATTGGACATGTAAGTGATTTTGGGCTTGCCAGGTTCCTCCCTGAAGCAACGCATAAGTTACTGGTTGATCAATCAAGCTCCGTTGGAGTAAAAGGATCTTTTGGCTACATAGCTCCAGGTAATGATGCACAACTTGGGCCTTTCAATTTGTTTCCTTATATCGAACATGCAATTGGAGATTGATCCTTAGAAAAAAAAAATTAGGCATGAAACATCATCGAACTATATTTCAATCTCAATTTTAATTATGCATCTCTATGCTCTGTTGACTATTGTAGAGTACGGCTCAGGAAGTGCGGTATCCACAAAAGGAGATGTGTATAGCTTTGGAGTCCTCATTTTAGAGATGTTCACAGGCAAGAGGCCAACCGATGACATGTTTCAAAATGGGTTGAACCTTTATTGCTTCACAAAGGCTACTTTGATAGACCAAGTAGAAAAGGTAATTGATCCCATTCTGCTTCAAGAAAATCAGGATTTAGAGAAGAGACAAACCATAGCTAAGAAAGGAAAGAACAAAAGCTGGTGTAGTACTCTAGAGTGTTTGGTTTCAATCATTGAAATAGGAGTGGCTTGCTCTTCTGAGTCTCCAAGGGAACGAATGGACATCAACGATGCATTAACTAAACTCCAAGGAATCAAGAAGAAACTTCTTGATTTCATTGTCATTGCCTAGTTGACATAGAATCTGAACTTTATGTGGAGTCATGTGGTCTATATGGTCGTTGCTTTGTCTAGAATTGGATATGGAATTTTGCCATGTACAGGCAATTTGACTCTGGCAACAAGTAGGGGAGACTAGTGACTTATAGCAATCCAAGGAATAACTTCTTGATATCATTGTCATTGCCTAGTTGATGTAGAATCTGAACTTTATGTGGAGTCATGTAGTCTATATGGTCGTTGCTTTGTCTAGAATTGGATATGGAATTTTGCCATGTATAGGCAATTTGACTCTGGCAACAAGTAGTGGAGACTAGTGACTTATAGCAATCCAAGGAATATCGAAATTGGTTATGTTGTCTCAAGCAAAAAACCACCGTCCTTCAGCTTTTTAAAATATAAATGTACTTTGTTTTGGCTTTAGCCCAAAAAATAGAAATTGTAAACCCGCTTGAGAGTTGCACCAAGAAAATGTAATAAAAGAAAAATCAATAAAGCATGGCTCTAATATAAGTACCTCCAAATATCTGGTAATGACTTTCGTCTTGCTCTGTCGCAAACTAGGGCTGTTTATTTTGGCTTTTAGAACTACAAAGAAATTGACTTCCGCAAAAATTTTTAATCAGTATTAAAATTTTTAAAAGGTAGTGAAAATAATATATGATTACAAGTATTAATGTTCGCAATCTATATTTTACTGCTAAAGTCAATTAAGAAAATATTTGTTCCTATACTTGCCTCATGACACTTAATTTTACCTCTGTCATTGCCACATGAAAAATCGGGTGGCATAATTGTGCCACATGGCCCATATTCATCTACTCGGTCTTAGTTTCATCCTCAAACGTTTATCACTTGTTATATTTAAATTTAAAATTAATAATGGATTAAAAGAATGTATGTTATTTTTAAGTGTATTCAATAAAATAGATAAAGATAAAAATAAAATATCTTGAAGTAAATTTTGATTATCCTTCCCACATATTTGTCTTCTTTTTACTTATCTAATTGATTTCATTCGAAACAAAAATAACGATAAAGCATCTCTAATTGTATAATTAACTCATTTAATTTGGAATTAATTCCAAGATTAAATGAATAATATTCATAATTTTGAAGTATACATTTTGTTGATTTCGTGAATAACTACATCAATTGTTCACTTATTCAAAATTGAATTGAAGTAGTGTGAAGGACAACTTATTTTATTACCTGAATAAATTTCACATAATATTCACTGAATTTAAATTCCACTTATCATTTGAGCAAATTTGTTTAGCAATAAATGAAATTGTAAAATTAAAAAATTTCCAAAGTCTACTTAATTTGAAATTGAAATATTTTTAGAAAAGCAATTAGAATAGAGATGAGTGAGTTTTAATTTATTAGTTTAGTATTTGACAAGGAGTCGATTGCATAACTTAAATTTACATATATCCGAGAAAATTCGACCACATTGGATACTTTTTTATAAAACTCAAATTATAATGGAAAATATTAAATTTACCAGTTTCAGGGACAAGGGCTTCTCTTCTCTTATCGAATAGGAAGCTCTCCATCTACTTCAATGAACTGATAAAAGGAGACATTGAAAGTTCACGGAGTTGCTCTTTCAAGTTCATTAAGATCACTAGGATTTGAAATTCGTGATGATTGATTGGAGATTAAGCCATCAAGGCCCTCAAATCAGTCCAATTCGTTATGCGCTGTAGAGCTCCTCCCTCTCCCCAAGAAGTGGCCATCTACTCCTCGTGCTTACGCTATGCCCCCTCAAGTGTCTCATACCGCTTGATTTTATTTTGTGAAAAAAAAATTCGATTCATTACTAAAACAATACATCATAAAAAAGTAAAAGTCACTATAACCAAACAAACTAGCAGAGCTCCCAAAACAAACAAAAATCCAGAAATCAAGTCACATCATTAAAGCATGGTTGGCAAAGATAATCATATGCTTGTCTTTAGTAACAGATTTGTGACTATATTTAAGTGTAAGAATCAGTAGTCAATCATCGAATTATACGGTATCATCAGCGATAAGCACATGCCAACATTTCCATTTATAGTAACAGCTTTACCTTTTGCCAATGTGCATCCAGGTTCGGCGTCCCCGACACTATTATCATATGAAGACAATATGAACATGTTGAAGAAGCTCATATTTGACATCGGTCAGAGCGGAGCTCGGTAGCCAATACGAAATGCCAAAACTTTTAACTAAAACGGGTTGAACAAGCACATATTTGACATAGAAGTTGCCATGAACGTCATTGAAACTAGAGTGTGGAGTACTTATTTATTGAAACTCCAAAATCTAGAATTAGATTTGAGAGAAAAGCTCTGAATATAAGATCGAGAGCAAAGCTCCCAAATCTAAAACTAAATCTGGAGAGTAAGGGGTAAAAACAAAAGGAAACAAGAAGAAGAGCAACTAGGAGGGAAGGGAGAGATTTAGGTCAAATCCTTCCCCTTCCATTTATGGAAGAGACAAAAAAGGGTTCAGCGCTGGAGAGAGGAGGAGGGACCTCCCGCACCACTTGATGATTCGCTAACTAACTCGGCACTACATAATTTTCAAGTAGTGTTTCCAACCACGGGCATCGATCTCGAGCTGGAATATTTACTAGACAAGGAACATTCTTCTCCTAGAAACCGACGTCCCAGTTTGTTGGGGCTCTTTGAAGGTAGGGGTATCGTCCTCTGCAACATTTCCTCCGCCACTACCTTCCAACATCTGGCCTTCCAATTCCTCCAAACCGCAGGTCCTTGTGTGTCGTTGTCATCGATTTCAGGTGATTGCACAAGCGGAGCCAACACGTAGACACCAAACTTGCGCAAAGAAAATTCGTGCAGCTCACTAGACATTTCCCACAATGTTTCAATGGATTGTGAAAAACGTTGTTGTGCAACATTGTTGTCCTAGTTATTGTTGTTGTTCACGACGTTCTCCATTGCAATAGTACAGTGTGATGATATTGATGTAAAAAGAAAGTAAAAAATTGAAACTTAAAATTGAAATTTGGTGGAAAATGAGAGTAATAAGCCAAGTCATGGGAATGAAGTTTTTTTCCCCTCACCCAACCGTTGGGTCACCTGAGGGTCACTGATCAAGTGATTCAGTGGTCACTGAATTTTCTTTTTCCCCCAAATTCAAAAAAAATGGGCTTGGGCCAGGGCCCTGACCAGGCGAAGGCCCAGGCGTGTTGGGTCCAAGCATGCACGGCCTGTTACCCACCCCTAGGCTCTCTCTAACACCCCTTGGGTAATTTATAAATTGTACTCATGCAGGTTGATGGGATGACGCACGTACAAATTGATACGTGTGAGTAGAAGAATTTTCTAAGGACTCTGTACTTATTAACTAGGGAAAGCCCTAAAGAGGTACCCTATACCGGGATTGGCGAAAGAAGCCCCAATCTTGAGTCCAAAGATGCCCAGGTGTGGGTCACATTGTTATCATCAATGGTGGTGAGGTAATGCCGCAGTCGAAGTCTAATTTACGATGGCAGTGGTGGCGAGGTGGCTGAGCTGGTGGTGTTGTGGGTGAGCTGTGGTAGTGTGGCGGCTCTATTTATGAAGAAAGGTCACTGTTTTTGTTGGAGCTATTATTTAATGGTAACAACTAAGGTTAATATCACGAAAAATCCCAAATTAATACATTTATAATAAATTTACCATGTGTTAGTTTCTTTTAAATTTTACCATCAAATTATTAAATTGAATAACATGTGATAGTGAATAGATGCACTAGTTTAGTGTTTTACCATCTATATGCCATAATGTATCAATTTATGGTTTTTCGTTGTATTAATTTAATTTAATGGAAATTAATATAGGATAAACTTATTGTAAATGTGCCACTTCGGGGTTTTTCTAATCAAGAAATTAGTTTGAGCTAAATTCATCATAGTTTACCAGTAGTGCTCAACCAGCAAGCAAGAAGGAAATGGAGATTTCCGTGTACTAATTGTGGATGGGTAACATACAGTCTAAAAAGATCACTCGTTGTGCTACCCTCTACAAACCAGAAAAAAAGTAAAATCTCTTTGTCGCAATCTTCCCGAAACACCGAGGGAAGACTAATGGATTACTAAGGCTGAAGACTTAGTGCGGACACTCCCAACCCTATCAATCGCAACTTGATACTCAAAATTTAACATTGTTAATATGCAATTTTATTCAATTAGGAGCCGCCACTAATCAATTAGGGTTGATTAGAAACACAAGTGAAGTATAGGAGAATACTTTACTTCTGTGAACTAGAGATTCAATAGATTCGGGAATATGGTTACGCTAGGTTAAACTAGCGCCCTTTCGGTACTATTTCTCTTTAAGTTTCAATTTGTTTATTTTTTTTGCAAGCAATCTTGACTGATTTTAACCTAAGCCACTAGCATGGAAAGGAGTGATCATGCAAATCGCAATCAATAACATTAAATAGGTCCAGAAGGATGAATGTAATAATCATGATCAACCCTAAGGAAAAACAAGCTATAACTAAAAAATACATGCCCTAAACCTAATTCTAAATGGGATGACATCTACTTTTTTTTATTTTTTCTAAAATTAATTATATATAACTTTAGTCTAGATTTAATATGCATGATTTTTACTCTAACGACATATGACATGCAATTTAAATGGCCTAGCTCTAATGACACACGTTAATTGAAAACTATTGTAACAGGGATGCAATATAATTTACACGACCCTAAATATGCATGTATTACATGACATGGGCATATTAATACTATATGCAATGCATGTTCTTTTTTATGTTTTTCCTATTTTTTTTATTTTTATGTCCTTTTTGTTAAAAAAAACTATTTAACTAATGGAATTTCCTAAGCTTCTACATCATATGCAATGTAAACTATAAAACTAGTTCGACATGAAATGCATTAATCTACCCTATCATGCAATAGATTTCTTTTTATGCATTTTTGTAAGTTTACTGAAAAATCAACACATAATGCAACCGATCATATAAAGTATACAATTTTCCCTGACCCAAGATAGAAAATCAAAACAATCAAAAACTTGATCCGATGTCTCGCGGCTCAATATTTTTGATTATTGAGAATTTTTTTAACACGACACAACGACCTCACTTAATTGGAATATGCCAAATATCTCAAGGAAATCACATTAGCAGTAAATGCATTGCTAATTAGGCAATTTTATATTCAGATAAGCGAACGGATTAGGAAATTACCTTGATGGTCTTTTTCCGATTCTCACAAACAATCCGAAACGGTTTTCAATTACTAATAACAGCACCTAACCCTGTTCCACAGCCACTAAAGATGTTTGGCTCAGTTAGTTCTCGCAGTCGTCGATGATCTCAGGCAAAAGCGGTAGAGCGAGAATCCTTGATCATGGACGCCTGCCAAAAGAAACAAATAGAAGCGTGCCAATAAAGAGAATTTGCAGCACTTTTATTTGTTACCACTCGCAAATTGCATGACTAGCCAAGTGGGCAGGCACGTTGCAAGGCATAAAGCACATGCAAAAGCCATAACTTGAACTCGGATTGAGCAACGAGGACGCGATTTGCTGTTAGGCACCGATCGCAGGCTACAACAGGTTGGGAGAGGGTGGATTGTGAGTGACCTCAAGAGGCTTGATGAAGCAGCTTGTCGACACGGTGGTGGCACGACGTAGGAGTAGGAATCGTCGCACGACAGGGATGGCATGGGGGTAGCAGACCACAACTAGGCAGGACTCATGGCAGGAGCTAGACTTGGATCAACAAGCAGTAACTCGTCCAGGTAGCGTCAGCCGTGGTGTGGTTAGATTTGCAGGTGCGGAAGGGGTATTCGAAGAAAACGACCACCCTCTTATTCTCTTTTTTTTTTTCCTTGTGTGTGCCAAGCAAGAGGGGGTCAAACTTTTCTCTCTTTTCTCTATGCGCCTTGTAGAGAAACTAAGCAAAACACATTCTCTCTTTCTCGCGTTTCTCTCACTTTTCTTGCCGAGACTCTCTCTCACTTTTCTCGCCCAGACCCCCCTTCTTTACGATTCTTTCAGCCTCCTTTTATAGCAAAATTTCTCCCATGTATTGTTGGAAAGTCAAGACCCGTAGAGCCAATTGATGATTCTCGAAAGATTGCTCAATTTTGGCTTTGATTTGTCACCAAGAATTAATTGTGAATTACTCTAATTCACTTCCAAATTAGCGCTTCAAATATTTTGATTTTCCTTTTAGCTTCTATTTACATTCCCACAAATGCGTCCAAATTCACTCATCTTCATTCACGATTCCCTAACCAGCTTGATTCTTTCCCTTAATTTCCTATCACAATTCTATGGCCAACTCATTAGTTTCTTTTTGTAAATTCCAGCAGCCCACACTTTCCATAAATGCTTTGATTTTCTTCCCTCCTTAATCGGATTATTCTCTAATTATGATTCCACAATCGAATTATTCTCTAATTCTGATATAATTTTATATTTTTCCTTTTTTAATTATAATAATAATCTAAATGTAATGTTATGAAATGATTAATATATATATATATATATAGATATAGATATATGTGATAAACAAGTGAAATAGTTCAAATATGGGCTACGATATGGTCTCTCGGGTCTAGGCCACAATTGCAAATCGGGCCCCTGATATTGGCCCCCACCTTTCGAATCTAGTCCAACCAAACCTAACATAAGATGTACTCATGGCAAGCCCACCACTGTTAGAACCGTACCAAGCCCAACCCTTGCTCTCGAGACCCGACGGTCGGTATTTACCAATCCTAGTTAGGCCTAAGCCCATTAAACCCATTTAAGACTAAGGGCCCATTTGGCTCGGCTTTGGGCAAATGCCCTTAGGAAAATGCAAGTATCTTTAGGCTAAAGGGGTTTTTCAAAATGCAAATACAGTTTAGTAAAATGAAATTTTTCATTGCAGTGCAAAGCAACTTTGGTTTAAATGACATTTGGTAAATATTACATTTTGTAAAGCACTTTCACTAAATTTCTTTTTTAATAAAAAATTGTAATTTTTTTTTTAACCAGCCACCCTCCGATGGTTAGATCTGGCCATTGGTCAATCTCCGACGGCCAGATCTAGCCGCTAGACAGCCACGCCTGAGGTCGAGCGACCTTAGGCATGGTCAGCCATTGCCTAGGCGCGCGACCCAGGCGATAGTGACGGCGACGATCGCCTGGGTTTGTGACCCAGGCAATCGTACAAACCCAGGCAATCGTCGCGCGCGACCTAGCGACGATGACTGTCGCCAGGGTTTGTGACCCAAGCACCGGTCGTGCACGACCCAGGCAACGGTCGCATGGGACCCAAGCAATGGTCGCACGAGACCTAGCAATGGCGACGGTCGCTTGGGTTTGCGACCCAGGCAACGGCGCCTGGGCGCGCACCGCCGGGGCTGCGCGAACCCAGGTGATGGCGCTTGGGTCGCCGCCTGGGGTCGTGCAGGCGACCACCGCCTAGGTCGCGCGACCTTGGGCGGCGGTCGCTGGAGTTGGGGACGCCTTGGCCGGCGATCGCCAGCGTGGGGATGCCTTAGTCGGCGGTCTTCAGTCTCGTCGGCTCCTCGAAGAAGATGAACAGTAATTTCCCATTTGCATTTGGAGGATGCAACTTTCCAAAGTGACTCCGGACCTCTATTGGGTTAAAGGCCTTTAGAGTCCTTTGGAGATGCAATTTTATTTGGCCAAAGTCCTCCAAAAAACGAACCAAACGGGTTCGCATTTGGTTAAGGGGCTTTCGGGGCCGAAAGCCTCTTGCCAAAGCTAAACCAAACAGGGACTAAGACTCATTAAGCCCATAACTCACCACTCTAGCTATCTCCACGTTGTCTTTCGCACTCCACGGACGCCTGCAGCCTCCTTCCCCAGCAGACTGAGAACATCCATGAACTTACACACTAACACATTCAAGCTTCAAATTGAAAGTAACCCGGGCACAAGCACATGCTATGTCCGGCCACCACAGAACCACCATCCACGGCCAATGCCATTAACTTAAGCGTCTCTTCCGAGCACCGTTAAAATTCTAATTCGTTTTAATGATTTGAAGACCGTATTTCTCCTCAAGAATCACCGTCCATTACCCTTGAGCCACGTAGAACGCACGCAACAGCAAAAACGGATGTTTAGTAAAATTGTCCAGTATGGAAAAATCAAGTCGATGACGAGTGGAAGGAAACAAATGCACCAAGTGATCAGTGTTTCGAACAAAGAATTTCTGAAATATGGCAGGTTTGTTTTTGTTTTTTTTTCCCCTAACGATGGATAATGCAAGCTAATAATCGTGGATTTGAACGCGTGGTGAGCATGGATTGAGAAGAAAGCATTGACCCACTCGGGACTCGAACTCACATCCACATTCGAAAGGAATTGGCAAGCAATGATTAGAATCAACGCAGCCAACTTATTTAGACTTGACGCAAGCCTGAAGAAAATAAGTCTCCGCATCTTACTTGGAGCATGGCAAAGCGGGGGTTCGATGGGATGAGAGTTTAATCGCGAGAGTCCCTATCTGGCTCAGAGACGGCAGCTAGAGGGTGAGCTCAAGATGGATCGAGCTATGAATGACCGTCTCACAATGTCCCCAAGCCACGATCCTCGGGGAAAGGGGTTAAACTAAGAAGGGGGGACTTACCCGGATGTGATGCCAGGAAACAAGGGGAAACGTTAACGGTCGTGACTGGTGATGCTGACAGAGGCGATGTACAGAGGGCACGGTCGGCCGTGAGGTTGAGGTAACAAGGAATGGAGAAGAAAGGAGTGTCTCTCTAGAGAGGAAAACAGAAATCTGTTCTCGGAATCCCTACCCTTTTGTGAAATTCCCTCCATTATGTGTTTAACAATGCGTTCTCTCCGAATGTGTGGACGATGCAATGCGAAATATTTTAAGATGCTGGGATTTGATTCCAACTTTTGAAAATAGGGTTGGTGATACTGGGGACATGGCTTCTGATAATGCATTATTATGGACTGCCTTGAAAAAATTATCCACTTCTCGAGTGTCAAAGCCTCAAAGAAAATCGGGAAAGGGTGAAATAGAACCCCGGTCTTTAAGGGTTGCTATCGGGGTGATTTTGTTGCCTTGAAAAATTATCTGATTCTCGAGTGTCAAAGTCTCGGAGAAAATCGGGAAAGGAGAAACAGGACCCTAGTCTTCAAGGGTTGTTATCATGGTGATTTTGTTGCCTTGAAAAAATTATCTGTGGTCACGTTGATGTAAATGTAAACATTCTCAATTTCTTATTCAGGCATCCACATTGGTACTGGAGTAACCTACTACAACAAACCCACAAATCCGGATTTGTTGCTCTAAAGTTATGTGCTTGTAGTTTGTAGTAGTTTGTAAGATCCGATTGAAAAACTATTGCCTTCTTCAGATTTCACTATCTTTAATAAAAATTCATCATCAATGATTCGTCACAAATTTTATCATATCTTGACCGGATATAACTTTTTCATCCTATCTTCAATTCACTCGATTTTTACTTCGTAACCTGAACTTTTCTTAAATGCAATTTGATGTTAAAAAAGTATCGGAATTGTGGATTTTGTAGAATTGAGCCAATCGGGCTTCCGTGGTGAAAAGTGACGAGGTAAGTTCCATGTAGTGAATGGGACACGTCCTCAATCAAATAATAGCACTTCTAAAACCCTATTCTTTTTGAAATTCCGTGAACAAATCCAAACCATCTCATACACGCACACACATAAAACTGGTCCACCTCTCTCCGCCTTGGATTCCACAAGCCTGGAAAGCTGAACATTCCATCAAAGTGAAGCCTCACAAAAGGAGCACTTATGATGTCGAATGGCGGATGACGCAAAGGCAAATATTTCAAGATGTTCGTCCTTTAATGGAACTTTCGGAAAAAGTTAGTGATAGGTGATGTCGCTTTTGATGATGCCTTGATTATGGATTTCTTGTGTGTCAAAGTCTTGAAGGAAATCGAGAAAGCATGAAACGGCACCACTGTCTTCATGGTTTCTTTTGACATATAATCGTTTTTAGCATTAATTTAGTCCTCTCTGAATTTAGTACCTGTTCTTGTACTCTTATGTTAAAATTGTGACTAGAGGAACTGTGTAACCAACTTTTTCAATTCTCATAATAAGGTTTTTTACAAAATATTCACGATAGGTATCTGGTCAATCAGGTTAAATGCTAAAAGCAAAGAAGGCATTTACATTGTAAATTTTTTTGCGGAGAGCGTCACAATAAAGATTTAGAACATGAGTCATTGCCCACTCTCCAAGTTGGAGTTGGACCCTATACTGGACCGATTTTGTTGCCCTGAAAAAGATTCTCCTGTAGTCATGTAGATGTAGATAAAAACATTCTTAATCTTTTATGCGGGCATCCACATCCAAAATGTAATTCATAATCACGGAGTAACCTACTACAAGGAATCTTGGTTTGTTGTTCTAGAGCTATGTGCTTATAGTTTGTAAGATCTAATTGAAGAACCATCCCCCTCTCATATTCCATTGTCTTCAATCATAATTCACCATCAATGACTCGTAATTTATTTTTACACAAACTTGACCATACTTTTGACCAGATATCTTTTCCATCCTTCTTCAATTCACTCAATTTTTACCTCAACAACCTGAACTTTTTTGAAATGCAATTTGATCTTAAAAACGTGTCGAAGAATCATGGATTTCGAAGAATTGAGTCAATCGGACTTCCACGGTGAAAAGTTACGAAGTAAGTTCCATGTAGTGAAGGGGAGACGTTCTCAATCCAATAATGACAAATCTAAAACCCTTTTTTTAAACTCCGTGAACAAATCCAAAACTATCCTTCTCACACACGCACACAAAATCTGCTCCACTTCTCTCCGCGTTTGATTCGACAAGCTTGGACATGGCGGCTGAACATTCCAACAAAGTGGAGCCTTACAGAAGGAGAAAAAGGCGGATGACGCAACGGGAAATATTTCAAGATGCTGGGATTTGATTCAAGCTTTCAAGAATAAGAGGTTAGTGACATGGGGACCATGGATTTCTCGGGTATCAAAGTGTTAGAGAAAATTGAGAAAAGGCGAAACTTCAAGGGCTACTATTGGGGTGAATTATTGCCTTGAAAAGATTCCCCTGATTGCGTTGATGTAAATGAAAACATTCTCAATTTCTTATCGCGGCATCCACATGTGATACGTAATGGCAGAGTAATATATTATAAGAAATCCAAGTTTATTGTTCTGAGTTTTGTGCTTGCAGTTTGCAAGATCTGATTGAAGCACTGTTGCCTTCTTTAAATTTCACTGTCTTCAATAATGATACATCATGTAATTTATTTTTACACAAATTTGACCATACTTCGACTGAGTATAATTTTTCCTTCCTTTCCTTGATTCACTCGATTTTTACTCAATGGAAAGCTCCCGAAATGAACTTTTTCAATCTCAATGTATGTCCCGTGACATGTTTGTTATATGCAATGCAAGAGACGGCGCTCTTTAAGTCTTGCAAGTCAATTTGTTATAATTTGTTATTTAGGTTTGAGGTTGTGTTACAGAACACAGCAACTGGAATTATCTCCATGTGCAAAAGAAAAAAATGGTTTTGCAGATTGATCCAACCAGGGAACATGACAACTTTGTTGCTTTGAATAGCCCTAGCATCGAAGAGATGAATGGAAGGGTTACATTTTTTATTCCTGCTTTTTCATTGGTTCTTTTGTTGACATTGTCAAGTTTTGGCTTGAAACTTTTAATGGATGGGTGATTGGAGCCTGTCAAGACCAGAGGAGCCGGATTGAGTTTTGATTAGGACAGTTAGGGATTTGGGGATGAGAAGGGTGGATGTAGATAACAAAAACAGGTTGCAATGGCTATAGCTGTGAAAGGGATTGCTGTAGAGAGAAAGACAAGTCTGGAGATGTTGATCCAAACAGGGAAAGCAGCCTGCGCATGTGCTTGACGAGGATACTCGAGCAATCATTTTGTGGACTGTGATCAACATTTAGATGGCAATGAAGAAGAGCACAACAGCAAAACAACGACAACTGTGCAAGGAAGATGGGTATCAGCCATCTTAGGATTACTACAATGCAAGCCAAGCAAATGGCCGGACAAGGTGAATAATTTACAAGATCAGGTTTATTTGTTTGCTTTTTGCGCTATCCTCTTTGTAATTATTTTTTATTTTATTTTATTTTGGTATCAGTTGAAATAAGCATGGTAAAATATGCATGAGAAAAGAAGAGAGTTCTATTCGACCGGTTCTTGTCACTGCACGATTTTTTTTATGCAGTGTACTGATTCATTCACATAACAAGTTTATCGAGGAAGACAAACGTGATTATGTGGAACTTTTCTCGAGAAACTTATGATCTTAGCTATTCGTGCAGGTCTTATAAGTCATTAAAGAGATTATTTCAGCTTGTGTCGTTTATGCAAATGGATTATTTGCTGTGGCAAAGACGGTATTCTGGAACCACATATGTCAAATCAAGAATGCCTCAACGCCCTTCCATTTGTGTCGCAACATGTCATACGCCCAAAAAATTTTCAGGGGACTCGCTATTTTGGCCTTCAAGAATCTCAAATCTAGACCGGGAGCTAATGTCCGGAGGTCATATTGATGTGCCAAGTGCTCGTTTTAGAAGCCCGTCACTACAATCGGTTTTGAGACTCCAAATAAAGTTTTGTCTGGAACGACTATTAAGGTGCACTTCTATCTGAATCCTTTTTCCTAACGGATTCAATCTCATGAACTTGTCACTTGAAGATATATATTTGTAATTTATAATTATAGACTGCATGTCACTCAACAAATAAAAGTTACTCTAGGGATGACAGTGTGTTTTCAATTGAAATTAGGGCAGCAACAGAAAGAACATATAAAAACGTAAGCAAAGTAATGCGTGATCAGTACATGTGATAGAGGTGGGAAGATACATGGAACAAACATAAACAAACAGAATCCCAAGAGACATCTCATAATAAATAAACATGCTAATAAATTCTAATAAAAATTGCACTGATACAAACGATGGATCAATGGTACTAAATCTTCATGGGCTTGTGGCTGGACGCGGGGTAAGGAATGGAATTGAGGGGATATTAGGGAGAGAAGTAGGGATGCTTGGCGTCAGCAACAAGGTGGTCAGCACGGTTGGCAAGCTCGGAAGTGGCAGCAAAGTAGCCTTGGATAGTGTCAACAGTGTGGGCTGAGGCAAGGTCATCGGGTTGGCAGGCATCGGCGGTATGGCGACCTTAGGAAATGTTGGCATAGCAGGCAATGGAGGTAGAGACACCAGTTTTGGTAAAGTTGGTTGGTGGGGAGAATCGGTATGGATGGCATGCTTGCTTGTAGCAAATGACGAGCTTCGAAGCTCATGTTCATGCTAGAGAAAATTAGGGTAACGAAGAGTACAATTTTTTTTAGAAAGAAGCCATATTGGTAAAGTGGGCAATAGATGTTATTTTGTGCGATAGGCTCAAGGACTTGAAATTGATGAGCTGAGAGGAAGAGGGATTGGAGTTTTTTTTTTTTTTTTTTTGGTCAAATAGGGATTGGAGTTTACATAGCAAAAAATGTTGGGCAGGATTAGGGTTGTGATGATAAGTTGGTGACTTGCCTTTGGGTACGGTTAGGAAAGAATTAGAAAGATGATGTCGTGATTGGTTCTTTGGTTAGTTCACCTCCTCATCTCACCCCCCCACCGGCGTAAAGAAAGGTCAAACCTGCTTGTTGCTGTTTGACCTGCCAGATGGCATTGTGTTCATGAAGTCAAGCTTTATCCGAATCTCCGTCTAAATGGAAGGTGACTAAATAAACAACTTGTTTTTAGGAATACTTTGGTAAATAACTTGCTTCCAAGTAAGTAGGGTGATTGTCAGGATATCAACTCGCTTCTTCATTCTTGAACATTGTGTGTTGTTAGTTTCGATTCGCTGAATTACACCATTTACTAGGAATGGGCACGGGATGCGGATTTCTCGAGTCCCACGAGGCACTGTCCCTTTTGTGTCGGATTTGCCTTGCGAAAATGGGGTGCGAGGAGCATCTTAGAGTAGGGAAATTGCCCTTTATGCTGTTTCATTTAAGTACTATAGGATCTATTACCCTGTTTGGTTTCATGAATGACAGATGTATATGAAATATATTGAATAAGAATAGCTAAAATACTGTTGGAGTGGAAATTACATGGAATGAAAGTGAATATTGGTTACTATATAGTTAATCATGATTGTAATACCCGTTGATAATTGTCCGACATAAGTACAACTCAAGTGCCAAAACTTAGTATGAAGAGACACTTAAATACCAAAAGTTATAAAAGGTACACCTAAGTGCCATTTTTTTTAAAATTGGATCACTTAGAGCCTGCATGGTAACGCACCCAGAAACAACTGATTTTGTTATTTTGTTCTCGAGAGTAGATTTGGAACAGAAATGCGTTTGGTAAATTTTTTGTTCCCGGGAACAAATTTGTTCTGAGGAATAAATTTGGAGTAGAATTAAGAAGTAAAAAAAAGTTGCTTCTCTCTCTTAGGGACAATTCTGAGAATCAATTTTTTTTTTCTCTCTTGTCTTTTTTGCCCTTTCCTTTCTTCTTCTTCTTCCTCTTCCTCCTCCCACCCCATCACCGCCCTTGAGCTACCGCCGACGAGTGGCCGGGCGAGGTTCGGCACCTCGCCTAGCCACCATCGACGAGGCTTGAGTGTGCCCGAGCCTCACATTGACCAGCAAGGCTTGAGCCTTGCCAGTGGCGGTCAAGCGAAGCTTGCCCGGCCGCTCGTCGGCCACCATCGGTGGCGGCAGCCAAGAGGAAGAATGGGAGAAAAAAGAAAAAAAGAAAATTATAACAAAAGGTACTAAAAATTAAAAGAATTAAAAATCAAAAAATTATTTTACCAAACACATTTTTGTTCTCGGAGTAAAAATTTTAGACAGTTACCAAACGCCTTCAAATGCTCAGAAATTATTCCCGAGAACAGAATAAAAAAAAATCATTTCTGAGTAGAAATTATTCCCGGGAACAGAAACATTACCATACATGCCCTTAAGTGCCAATTCCAATGGAGGCTACCGGAAATCCAACATGACTTATTGTAATAATATAAATTGCTTACGTGGCTCGCCAGAAATTGAGTCAGTGAAAACTCAGCCAAAACAACGTCATTTTGAGCTGACGTGGCATTTTAAAAACGTATTAATTAAATAATATTAAATAATTAAAAATATATATTATTATAAAATCGATTAATTTAAATAAATAAAAAAGGAGGAAGGGGAGGATTCAGCGAAGACGGCCGAACCCTCCCCTCCCCTTTCCTTTTTTTTTTTTTAAATAAAATCGATTTTAAAATTTTTTTTTCTAATTTGACTTTGACAATTTTTTTTCTTAAAATTGCCACGTGGATATTTTATTTTGAAAAAAAAAATGCTCTGTCAGCAAATAAAATTGCTAGAAAATGGACACGTGACAGTTTGGTCGGATTTTTTCGCCGTTGGTACTTAATTGATCATTTTTGTTTCGATTTTGGCACTTAAGTGTCCCTCCATGCCAAGTTTTGACACTCTAGGGTCCGTACCTCATGATTGTCCTTTAAGCTACACCATACTGAAATCCAGATGAATATTGATTACTATTATTATTTTTATCCTTCTATTCATATCATCTAACACAATCTAAAATCAATTTATTTCAAGATTCAAGAAATATGACCCAATGGGAACCCCGAAATTCAGTTAAAACTATTGCTTAAGATGCAACTACCTAATTGAGACTTGCATTCTCCTACTATTTTAGCAACCTTTTCGTTCTCTCTTTTCTATTCTTACTCAGAACATTTCAACCTTTCCATCTTACCAAGT